>QEPC01007204.1:418122-432857 GCA_003113815.1 Sphenodon punctatus
CCCCCCCTGCCTCCCCCCCCTCTCTCTCTCTACGGCCTCAGCCAGCCTATCTGACTAACCTCATGATGCTGGGTGGCATTGGGAATCTGTAAGCCTGCCAGCCAGCCTCTGGCTGGATGATCTCGGTCCACCTATCTGACTGGCGCTCTCTCTGTCCAGTCTTCACCAGCCTATCTGAGTGCTTTGCCAAGGTCCCAGCCTGCCTTCCCTACTGCCTCTCATGCCATGATGCCTGTCTTCCCGCCCTGGTTGCCAAGCTCGAACCCTGCCTCAGCCTGCCTTCTGCTCAAGCCAAAGTGCCTGTCTGCCCGCCCTGTGGGCAAAACGTGAACCCTGCCTCAGTCTGCCTTCCGCTGCTCATGCCACAGTGCCTGTCTGTCTGCCCAGGTTGCCAAGATCAAAGCCTGCCTCAGCCTGCCTTCCGAAGCTCATGCCACGCTGCCTGTCTGCCCATCCTGGTTGCCAACCTCAAACCCTGCCTCAGTCTGCCTTCCGCTGCTCATGCCACGGTGCCTGTCTGTCTGCCCAGGTTGCCAACCTCAAACCCTGCCTCAGTCTGCCTTCTGCTTATGCCAAAGTGCCTGTCCCAGCCTGCCTGCCTCTCATGTCAAGGTGCCTGTCTGCCTGCCCTGGCAACCCTGGGTGATGTGCCCCACTGGCCTGGTAACCCTGATTTTGCTGTCTGCTGGTTGATGGGTGCTCTGTCCTCGCAAAGCCAAATGTACCCATGCAATCCTGCTGCTGCTGTCTGCTGCTCTATGGGAGCTCTTCCCTGGCAAATCCTACCATCCTGGCTCCATGGGTGCTGCTCACAGGTAAATCCTGATCTGCTGCCGTCTCTGCTGTTCCACAGGTTCTGTGCCCTAGCAATCCAATGTCTGCTGCTGCTGCCAATGCCGCCTTTGCTGTGCTATGGGTTCTGCTATCGGGGAATCCAATGTCTGCTGCTGCTGCCAATGCTGCCTCTGTTGTGCCATGGTTTCTGCTACTGGGAAATCCAATGTCTGCTGCTGCTGCCAATGCAGCCTCTGCTGTGCCACGGGTTCTGTGACTGGGCACTCAAATGTCTGCTGCTGCTTAATGCTGCCTCTGCCATGCCACGGGCTCTCTGCCACAGCAATCGAATGTCTGCTGCTGCTGAGGCTGCCACTGTTGTGCCATGGGTACTGTGCCCTGGAAACTGAATGTCTGCTGCTTCTGCCTCTGCTGATGTCGCCTCTGCTGTGCCACAGGCTCTGTGCCCTGGCAATCCAGTGTCTACTGCTGCTGCTGGTACTACACATCAACCATTTGCTCCTCGCTTTTGTAGATGGGCATAGCTCAGATGAGTGCACCGGCAGGTGAGGGCTGGGTCTCCATGAGATTTGTCACCGGGCAAGGCTTGACAAATTTTCAGAAGAGCTTCTTGCGATCCGGCGAGTAGGATGCAAGCCTGCAACGCCCTACCAAGTAGGGGTGCCAGCCACCAAGCCCTGGACGGGCCTGTGCCGCTGCTCCACCGATGCCAGCCAGTCTGCAATGCCCAGCGAAGCAGGAGTTCCAGCCACCAAGCCCTGGCCGGGCCTCTGTCACTACTCCACCGATGCCAACCAGCCTGCAGCACCCAGCCAAGTAGGGGTGCCAGCCACCACTTGCTGGATGGGCCCCTGCTGCTGCTCCACTGATGCCTGGCAGCCTGCAATGCCCAGCCAAGTAGGGGTGCCAGCCACCAAGCCCTGGCCAGGCCTCTGCCATGGCTCCACCAATGCCAGCCTGCAATGCCTGGTCAAGTAGGTGTGCCATTCTGGCCATACCACATAATGCATAGGTTCCATACTTCAGAGCACCCACTCATGACCATGCACAGAGCACTTGCTGAAATTCCAGAGTGCTTTGTGCGAGGCAAGATCAATAGGTCCACCTATGCCAGCCAGCCTGCAATGCCTGTTCAAGTAGGGTGCCAGCCACCAAGCCCTGACCAGACCTCTGAAGCTGCTCCATTGATGCCTGACAGCCTGCAATGCCCGGCCAAGTAGCGGTGACAGCCACCAAGCCCTGGCCGGGCCTCTGCCACCGCCCCACTGATGCCAGCCAGCCTTCAATGCCCGGCCAAGTAGGAGTGCCAGCCACCAAGCCCTGGCCAGGCCTCTACTGCTGCTCCATTGATGCCTGGCAGCCTGCAATGCCTGGCCAAGTAGGGGTGCCAGCCACCAAGCCCTGACTGGGCCTCTGCCGCTGCTCCACCGATGCCAGCCAGCCTGCAAGGCCCGACCAAGGATGAATGCCAACCACAGTTGTCTGCTGCTGCTGAATGACACCTCTTCTGTGCCACGGCAATTGCAGATTCGAATCTCAGATCAGAATCGATTCCTTGAACAGCTAGAGAATTAACATTCAAGCTGAATCGGGAAGTGTACAGAAATCAGAAAAATGAAAATGAATTAAAAGCCATTTTACTGATAAGTCTGGAAAGACCTGCTTAATCAAATGTTACACAGAGACTGGCCACAATGATCCCGTAGCCTGAATGCATTATAAATCTTCACCTGCTTTAAGAAAAATTATATAGGATCAATTGAATTAAATGCAATTCAATGTCTGCTACTGTGACCCGGCCATCCAATGTCCACTGCTGCTGCCAATGCTGCCTCTGCTGTGCAACGGGTTCGGTGCCCGAGAAATCCAATGTCGTAGTCTGCTGCTGCTGCTGCTCCTCCTCCTCCTCCTCCTTCCTCTGCTGTGCCATCAGTACTGTGCCCTGGCAATCCAATATCTGCTGCTGCTGCTGATTGATGCTGTGCAGCATCAATCCATCTCCAGGGGCAGCTCAGGGAATCCTAGCAGTGGAAGAATCACCTTGACAGACAGCAACTGCTCCACCAACTTGGCCCCCAACCTCAGGTAGTGTGGTGAGCAAATATCCCCTGCTATGGAGAACACGCAATCGCTGGGGACACTGGTTGTTGGGCAGGAAAGCAGATCCATGGCTACTTTGGATAGGGCCGGCCACACATTGCTCTTGCTGGCCCAATAGGCAAAGGGATCGCTGCTGGGATCTATGCAAGGCTCCTCCTCCAGATAGCTCTCCACTGCTGCTGAGGTGCTGTTGTACTCCTGCACATAACTGTCTCATGGAACCACCTCTGCCGCTGCCCTCAGGGGCAGGGGCTCGGTGGTTGCTCACTGCCATGGAGCTATTCGTCTTGCCTTGCACAAAGTACTCTGGATTTTTTGGCAAGTGCTCTGTGCGTGGCCATGAGTGGGTGCTGTGCGGCATGGCACCTATGCATTATGCGGTATGGCCAGTATGGCACCCCTACTTTTTATTTTTTATTTATTTATATAAACATTTTTACCCTGCTCCCTCCTGCACACAGCAGCTCAGGGCAGCATACATCATACACATAATAACAGCATCAGTTAAAATATAAAAAAACAATTAAAATACAATAAAAATGTAAGATGGACACAGCATTCAGGCAAAATCAATAAAACAATAAAAACACTCCCACCACCTACCCCTCGCCCCAAAGTCCCAGTGGAACAGCCAGGTTTTACAACATGAATGGAAAGTGGAGAGGTCTGGGGATACATGAGCCTCCAACGGGAGGGAATTCCACAGCTGATGCGCGGCCACCGAGAATGCCCTTTGTGCGATTGCCACCCGGCATGCCCGGGGGACTTCAAGCAGGGCATCCCCGGCCAACTGCAAGGGCTGCGAGGGAACCCAGGGTCTGAGGCGGTCTCGCAGGTAACCAGGACCCAAGCCATTTAGGGCTTTATAGGTCATAACCAATAACTTGATTTGAACCCGGTAGATAATAGGCAGCCAGTGCAGAGTGCAGAGCACAGGTGTAATGTGCTCATGGTGGCCCACCCCTGTCAAGAGATGGGCTGCCACATTCTGCACTAGCTGCAACCGCCAGACTGTCATCAAGGGCAGCCCCACATAGAGCATGTTGCAGTAGTCCAGTCGAGAGGTAACGAAAGCATGGATGATGGTGGCCAGATCCGAGTCTGAGACATATGGCCACAGTCATCGCACCAGATGTAGTTGGCAAAATGCTCCCTTCGCCACAGTCTCCACTGGATATTGCAGGCTGGTATCAGTGGAGCCGCGGCAGAGGCCCGGCCAGGGCTTGGTGGCTGGCACCCCCACTTGGCTGGGCATTGCAGGCTTCTAGGCATTGGTGGAGCAGTAGCAGAGACCTGGCCAGGACTTGGTGGCTGGCACACCTACTTGGCCAGGCATTGCAGGCTGGCAGGCCTCCAGTTCTGCCTGCTCGATGCTGAGTTCTCCAGTTCTAGTCACCATCACAGCAGGAGTGACAGGGCTACAGTAGTGCCTGCTGGCGCCCAAAGTTGGTTTGTGTGTGTTGTCATGGCCTGCAGGCAGAGACGGGCAGCCCAGCAGAACATCTGCTTTCAGCAGCCTTTGGGTGGGCAGTAGTATTGCTCATTTGTAGGACAGGACAGGAGTCAATAGACCCCAGTTCTAATTCCTGGTTTGGAAGTCCTTTGACCTCTCTGCATTTCAGCTTTCCCAGTTCTAAACCAGAGGGCTACCATTCTGGGAACTCACAGGATAAAGAACCTATATGGGAACTAGGCTTGGGGTACACAGTTCCAATTGTTGTTGTGTATCCACTCCAGCCTCTTTGCAGTGTAAAGAGGACTCTTAAATGCTTCCTCTTTTTTGGAAGAACTTAGGTTCAGCGCTTGGCCCCCGGGGGAGCCTGCCTGATTCCCATTGGGGGCATGGCTGACCATCTGAGACCCACCGATGCCTGCCAACCTGCAATGCCCGGTCAACTATGGGTGCCAGCCACCAAGCCCCAAGCCTTCCCGGCCTCTGCTGCTGCTACTGCTGGGTCTCAGATGGTCATCCATGCCCCCACGGACACCCCCAGGGGCCAAGCGCTGAGCCTGCCTGCCCGGGCAACCTGGGGTGCCAAGCCCCAAGTCTTCCCGGTCGCTGCTGCTGCTGCTGCTGTGTCTCAGATGGCCTGCCATGCCCCCACGGGTACTCCTGGAGTGCCCCAAACCTCCAGGTGGCTGAATGTTTTGAACGTTGGGGGGGGGGGGTCCGAGCTCCGCGGGACCGAATTCATGAACCCAAACTAAGGTTTCAGGCTGAATGACCGAACATCCGAACTCCGGTCCTGTCTCTTATACACATCTAGATGTGTATAAGAGACAGTCCCTACTGACCTCAGTGACATAAACCTAGGTTAACTCCAGTTAAACCAATACAGTTGCTTTGGTGTGAAGTCATATGATTACTAATAATTTCTAGAGCTCAAAGTAGTTCAACAAATCTTACCTAGTTCAGTCTCACAACTGCCTTGTGAGATAGGTCATTATTAGTCTCATTTTACAGACAGAAAACTGAGGCAGTGAATTCTTGGCAAACATACGATTTGAACACTGGCCTCCCAATAGAAGTGCAACAGCTTATCTCCACAGCTATGCTGGTTCCATGCTGTAACTGATCATCAAGTCTGTTCTCTCCAGTGCTAGAAAATCATCCCTACAGAGAGGAGAAGTTTCCCCCTAGCCGAGACTACTGGTATATTAACGGAATTTATATGATTATAATTTAGATATGGTCATAAATCGAAGGCTCGTGTTTGATGAACAAGAGCCTTGTCTAACACTAACACTAACACATTGCTAACCCTTTTTTAAAAAAAATAAAAAGTCATTGCTGCTCTTTTTAAGTGTCTTTATAAATGCAAAATAAAAATTACTGGGCTTGGCTGAGTATTTTTCCTTTTCATTCACATGGCTCTAAAACAGATTCAGTTTAAGAAATTAAATTTGACAGGCGATTAGTCCATAATGTGGTGCAATCACTGCTGGTATTTCAAAGAAAAATGGAATGTGGACTGGATATTTAGCTTTGAAATGTCTGCCTTGTGTGTGATGGGCAGTGACTGTAGCTGCAGAGAAATTTCATTGGGATTTATGGGAGGCAGACAGCAGTCATGTCTCTCTCCCCAAATAGGTGTTTAGTGTGGCATGCTCTTTGGAGTGGTTCCAATGAAAGATGGATCTGGGTCAAGAAGGTCACCTCTGGAATTGGCCCTGGGGCTGATGGGTTAATAATGTGTGTGGCCCTGATTCGGTTCATTCTTATAAAGTTTAGATGTGGATTTTTGTGGCATAGGGGAGTAAGAGCAGTCCAACGGGAGGGCGAAGCTTTCTCCATAGAATCCAGAGTCTCAACCGCTATCACCCAAAATCTACATATCTCTAAACACCTACAGATCTAAAAGACCGCTTCCTACCCTATCTTCCCTCACGCTCCCAAAGGCCAGCCACGGATGTCCTCTTGCAAGTTCCATCATTGCACCAGGCCCAGACACCACGGGCATGCAGAGAGGCATTCTCGGTCCCTTCCCTTGGAGGTTTGCCAAAATCTGAACCTGAACATTTTCCAGAGGCGGCATATGACCTATTTATTTGGCTAGGCTTTTAGTTGGTGGGGCTAGGGTTTGGAAGGGGGGTGGTGGTTTTATGTGGGATTGTTGTTTTATACTTTTACTGTTTTTATATTTTTGCACTGTCATCCACTCTGAGCCTTTGAGGAAGAGTGGAGTATAAATCAAAACAAACAAACAAATATTTATTTGGCCTGGCCTTTAGCAGGCAGAGATGGGGTTTGGGGTTTGGTATTAATTTGGGAATTGTACGTAGTTTATATTTAAATCATTTTAATTCTCTTATATTTTATAAGTGTTGAAAATAAATACAGCGTATATATTTATGTACACTGGGTGCAGTCCTGCAGCCCTCGCAAACTACCTACGTGACGCACAACAAAAGGCCGTAGGCGCACCGTGCCCCACCAGCACAAGAAGCCTCCACGTCCAATGTAACCCACTGAGCCCACACACCCTGCAGCCCGGGGGATGGAGCAGAAGCCGTACCTGCTTCATCCCCCGGGCAGCGGGGTGTGTGGGCTTGGGGGTCGCAGTAGGGTGGGTTGCGCCGTTGCCCTCCACTGCTATCTGTATGCACGGGGCACATGTGCGTCTGAGCATCCAGTGCTCAGATCTCCACTGCATCTGCTGCCGGCATAAACCGGCAGCAGGATTGTACCCACTATGTGTATGTGTGCATGTATATTATTATAAACTGGATCCTTTGAGAAAGGGCAGGCTAAAGGCCAGGCAGACTAACAAACAAACAAATCAGTGGTAGTGGATCTGTTCACTTACCCAACTGCCAGTGGGGAATAGAACTGGAAGAGACAGACCCCTCCACTTTGGTGCATCACAATACCCATGTGTCTTTAAATTGTTTGTTCTTTTGGATCAATACAGTGAAAGCTCAAACAATATGGTGCCAAGAAAGCTATTTTATTGTTCAATTTGGGTTTAGGCCAGGATGTTCTACCCTTGATTGCTGCTACGTATTGCAGCATGTTATACACAAAACCCACAAAGTCCGGAGTGGCAAGTTATTCCTAGACTTTGTAGACCTAGCCAAGGCTTTTGACTCAGTGCTGAGGACCAGGCTATGGGGAAAGTTGAGGTCTCGGCATTGATGAGAATTTGCTGGCAGCAATTATTAGATTGTATACAGATAACGAGGCTAGGATTAGAGGGCCTGGAGGGTCACAACTGACTGAACTTGTTCCAATGAAGAGAGGGGTTCGACAGGGGTGCGTACTTGCACCCCTGCTTTTCAATCTTTACCTCTCAGATTTGTACAGCTACATGTTTGAAGTAGTTACTCATGTCCCCAGAGTAGGTAGCACATGTTTGCAATTCCTAGAGTTTGCGGACGATATAGTTTTTATGGCGCAAATTGAGATAGGTATTAAAAGAGCGCTAGAGAAGTTCCAAACTTATTGCGAAATTAATGGGTTGACTCTGAATTTCGCTAAAACCAAGATTTTGGTTGTGGGGAAGCGAGTGCGAACTACTAGCTGGCAATTGATCTGGCTCTATTGTTTGGAGCAGATCTTACTCCATTTGCCAACACTCTCCCGCTCGAGAGGGTTCAGAATGTTTTCCTGCGGCGATTGCTGGGGGCTCCACCAGGTGTCCCGGGAGCTGTACTGAGGGCAGAGTTGGGTATCCCCTCCATTGACTCACTTGCGAAGAAAGCATTTGTCAACTACTGGCTAAGATTGCTAAAGCTCCAGAATTCAGCATTGCCTGTACAATGCCTTAGGGAGGAACTCTTATACCAAGGATCGCGACCCTATCTGTGGCTTCTTTTTTTGGGAAGATTACTTAGTTTTCTTTCCAGCATTTTTTGGGCAAGTCCATCCTAGGCATCAAGTCTGAGATTTGTCTCCGACTTAGGGACATTGCTGCCCAGGAGGATATAGCTAAGGTAGCTGCATGGAAAGTAGCTCCCCATTTGGGGAATCTTATGAAACAGGCTCTTTTTTAGCCTTATCTCGACGTTTAGACTAATTTAAAATTGGGGAGAGCTTATATTTTACTCCACTGGCAACTGGTCAAAGGGGCGGTAGTGGAAGGAAGGTATGAGCATATTCCATGGGATGCTAGATTATGTTCCTGCTATAAGCAGGAAGTCGAAAATATAGAGCACTTCCTTTTGAGGTGCCCCTATTTTGATGCCCTTAGGACAACTTGGGTGATTCCCTGGTTGACTCGGGAGTCTCAGGCTTCTGATGGCGTTCGATACCTATTGTCGCTTACACAAGGAGAGGCCATCAGGGATTTAGCAATATATACCCATCTAGCATCTAAGAAATGGCTCCAAATTCAAACGGTTATTTCTAAGGGCGAGACCCCTGGGACAAGACATGGTACCCCCTAGGATTAGACTGGTACCTGATGGATAGTATTGGGGAATAGCGGATCTGGGTAAAGATTTCCCCAGTCAGCTCCAATACCTATACAATGCTCAATTCTATGCTTAGAGGACAGGATGATAGGAAAGTAGCGGTAAGATGGGATATGTTTCCGTCTTAGTTGACTAGCTTAATTCCCAGGATATAATTCTGCCCATAAAGATGTTGAGGATTGAATGTATGATCCAACTAGCTTGGCCTACTCATCCTTCACAGTTATGTATTAAGGTCAAGCTCTGATGGCTTGCTAGTACGTTTACTATCTGTATTTGAGTGAGCTATAACGACTTAGCACTGACTAAATTTATTACTAATCCTCCCGATAGATTGGAAAGTTGGTCGCCATGTTTTGGCTGACTGTGCTACTATTATATTTAACTTGACCTACTACTACTACCTATGTAAACCAGGCTAACTATGAGCTAAGGGGTTACTATCCTGTATCTTCTGGTGTCTAACTCTATTCTATGTCTTGGTTATCCCTTGGTTATGTTTAATATAGTGCTCACCTACCGATGCTTTAGTTTTGATGGTAATATGTGGATACTTTATATACAATTGTCTTTTTTTTTTTTTTTTTACATAATTTCTTTGTTTGTACACATGTTTGTCTGTTTGTTTTCTGTTCTGGCCATGGCGAAAGCCTATGCTAAATTTCATTCATTCATTCATTCATTCATCCATTCATTCATTTTATTTTATATACAGCATAAAGAATAAAAGTACACAATATAAAAGATATATACAAAGCATCTCACATCCCTTTCTGCAAGCCAGAGAACCCCAACAGCAGCTGCGGGATGATCCCCAGGCAGGCCCCAGGTTTGGGCTCCACATCTGTGGAGTGGCAATAGTGAAGTTCTTTCCTCAAGATGGGACCCCAGCTGCTGTCTCTTATAATATTCTGGTGTTACACACTCACTTCTACAAGTCCTGCACTTGTGTAACCAATTCTAACTAGTGCAGCTGCCTGCCTGAGCATTCTTAGCTTCCAATTAGCCTTTCCCTGAGCCCTGATAAGGGAGCTTCCCACAACATCTCTAATTGGCCTTGACTTTCTAAACAACAACTTTTACAATACAGGAAAGTTGCCAAAGAGGCTTACATAAGATACATCCATTGCATAAAATGAGTTACCAGTTCTCAATTTTTACATTACATATATGTTTTTACACATATGTCAATCAAAATGGGTTCTATAACATATACAGACCAAAATAAGATGTATAAATGCCCACTAATCTGACTCCACCGGTGCACAAAAGTCTTCTCACAATCTTTTCACTACACCATGGTGGTGGCTATGCTTCTGGAATGGGGGTCATGTGGAGCAGAAATTAAGGAGAGGATCATCCTCTGAACCCCAGACTTTGGGAGGGAGGCTGGGAGGTGGAAGAGGGTTGAGCTAAAACAGGTATCTACAAGAACAGGTAAACCTATCGAATTTGCTGTATCCAAGCTATATTGGGCAGTTCAGTCCATTGAGCAGTACCCATTAACTAACCATTTGGGTACCCATTTATTGTGTCACCATATTTTCCATTATTCTGTTTTCTCTTTTTCCATTTTTGTCAATTTTCCCATTCGTTTCCATTTGTTCCATAATTTAGGGACACTGTAAGCATCTGCAGTGAACCCCATACAAACATTTGGCCCTTAAATTGTATTTTATTTTCCCAGTTTGCCCTTTCTCTGCTTTTTCTATAAACCAGAAATGACAAAACAACAGAAACACAGAAAGACAGAGATATGGAAAAAATTGTAAAACTAAAAGTTGGTAAAACTGAAAGACGGTTAACTGAAAACAGTACTATCTGCAATATCGGGTAGCCGGGTATCCATCTTGGTACGCAGTTACTGACTGGACAACTGACTGGCCAGGTTGGGCAGAGGTGTTGGATTACCAGTAACACCAGGTGACCAATGGCAGTCCCATGCAGCCTGATGTTCACTCATGTAGTGCCGTAACTCTGTGCTCTATAACTTAGGTCACTCTACTCCTCGGCCACCCAGCCAGGTTGGGAAGGCATGTACTGTTGTCCTACCAGTGACCTAGAAGCAGGTGAGGAGGCCATCATCCACCTGGGACTAGGGATGGGCGAACGCGGTTCGGAAATTCGGAGTTCAGACCGAACTCGGTCTGTTCGGTCAACCGAACCGAACTTCCAAACCGAACTCGAATTTCAAACTGAACCGAACCGAATTTCCGAACTCGAATTTCAAACCAAACCAAACCAAACCGAATTTCCGAACTCTGTTCTGTTCATCCATACCTACCTGGGACCATCTACGTTCTTGAGTGCAGAACTCGATCCTCCTCCCTGGGCTGACGGCTGGAGCCTGGCCATGCTTGCTCTTGATTCAACCCTTAAGCCCCATCTCATAGGGAGATGTCTTGGCGAAGTGCTTAACTATTCCAAATTAACTTTCTAACCTTAACCGGACCCCTGTAAGAGTGTGACAAGTATGCAATTAGCACTTGAACCCACATTGTAATAGCACTTCAATTGAGCTTATCTCAGGAAATGCACTATGAGGAAAGCCTGGCCCCTAAATATAGGCAGCTGGTTATATCCACAGTGCAGAGAGTAGAGTAGGTGGGCGGGTTCTTGTGTCTGCTCTGGCCCCAAACTGCGTGGCTGAGCCCAGAGTAGTAAAACATGGTGCCCACAAGTCTCATGATGCAACACTTGCTTCACATGCCCAAGAAGTTGTCCCTGGCAAGCACAGCTGCCCCTAGCAAGCACAGCACTGTGAGCCATGCCCTTAAGTGCTCTGTGGAGTCCCGGCCGTTAGTTGCTTGCTCCTTCCTTTAATAGGGGCAGGAAAAAGCCCTCCACCTATCCCAGCATGGGGCACAGGTAATTGCCTTTGCATGGTGGCAATGGTAACTTTCTGTGCCCAGCGCAGTTATTTTTCTGGGCGCTGTCTATAAAGGAAACTGCCATTTTGTGAGGCAGAATTGATGCAGCACGTTATGGAAGAGACAGGGTGTGCTCTTGCTCTCACAGAAGGACTTTAATTTTGTGTGTGTGCGCGCACACACACACACACACACACTATGTGAAAAGCCTTTGAAACAGACAGCCTGGGGTTGCTTCCTATATGTGAAAAAACATGACCTAGTTAGAAAAGATGGCTTTGGGTGAATTTCATATTTGAATGCCTTTTGAAGAAAAGGGGAACAGAGCAAAGTACTAGTGACCTTGAGAGCTTCACCCATTCACACACAAAAATTTGTCTTGACTGAAGACTGAACAGTCACATGTTACTCTCCCAGCAGGAGGAGCAGACATGGAAAACAGCTCATGCCAGTTCCCCTCATAGGAGGGGTTTGTGAGAAGGATGTTTGCAAGGTAAGAAAACTTGTGCCATTTAAACTCATACTGTCAAAGTTGCTCAGCACTGTGCTGCCTCCCCTCCCACCAAGGTAAAGTCAAGAGTTGATAATGTACACAGTTCCACCACTTTGAATGAAATGGCACCAGTGAGCTTGCTGGAACAAGTGTGCCACTGCTCCCCCCCCCTCCCCCCAATCATGCCAAGGCCTATGCTCCCATAGATCTTAGGCAGAATTTAAGTGGAAGATAGAGCTTGTGTTAGCCATCTATCATGGTGTTAATTTCACCCTGTATGAACAGGATACTTAGTTTTAGGTAGGCATGGTTTTTCTTGACAAAAGCTCCTTAAATTTTGAGGTTCCCAAAATCCAAAACCATACCTGCGGCTACATTTTACAAATGGCCCCAGTCTTATAAATGGGCCAGACTGAAATCCCCAAACCTAAATATCTCCTGAATTTGGGGGAGTTTGAAATCTGGATTTAAAATTCTGGCAGCTTGTGCACTTTCTAGTTCTAACATTCAGAGTTCAGGGAGGAAGCCTATTTTTTTTCTTTTCCTTCTTTTTATTTACAATGGGACTGAAGCCAATTTGTGGAAGCAGGGACTATTTTTAAAATGTTGCCTCCGGTATAAAGCCCACCCATGTAGCCCCACACACCAGTGTATGAAACTGACTGCTAATGGCATGAAACTGGCAACCATGCACACAAAAACAGATCCTGAGCTAGAGGCTGTTTTTAGACGTGCACAGCAAACATGCTGTATAAAATCACGCTGTGTGTAAATATCCCACGTGTAGTATTTAGACGTGATACTTCGCACGTTAAAGCCGGTCGCGCGATTCTTTTAAAGCTGTGAATTAAATACCTCAACATCGAGGTATTTCATTTGCGGCTTTAAAAGAATGTGCAACCGGTTTTCATGTGTGAAATGTCACATCTAAATCCCACACATGGCATATTCACACCCAGTGTGTTTTATGCGTGTTCACCGTGCACGTCTAAAAGCAGCCTGAGTCTCGTTGTTGCTACCCTGGGGTAAGTTGAAACTTACAGAATAGATTTCTGTGGAGTTCCTCTAGATTTTCACAGCTGTAACTGCATCTACAGTCTAGCCTATTACTTGGGGGGGTGGGGGGGGGGCCGAAGACTATTTTCTCAGTGATGTCTATGGGAATTTTCTCACCTTATTCTCTGGTAAAGACTGATGACACTAGCAACCTTTCATGTAATTCTTATATTTTTACTAAATCCTCATTTGGGGCCCCCCAAATAGTACTTTCTGACCTTTAATGCATCTCATTTAGCAGGTGTGATGTGAACCATGATGGAAAAGAACCCTGTTTGACTAACTGTTGAGGTGCCCAATATCTCCTTCGAACACCCCCTTCCGCCACTGGAATCCACCCCACTCTTTGAAATATCCTGCTTGGTTTAGCGGCATGTGCGGAGTAGTGCTGTAGGGCAAGGAATGGATGTCTGTGTTGAAAAGCTCCTCCAGAAGGTCTCCAAAGGAGATGGAACAACTGTCCCAATCAGTCACCTGTAATGGGAAGAGACAGGCTAGGCCTTATTACCGCTGGGTTTGACAATCTGAGCAGGTGTTCACTTTGCATACTGTACATTTCAGGGCAGCTTTGCTAGTGAGAGTGGCAGTCAAGAGTGAGGCTGGTGCTGACTGGCTTTATATTGCAGGAGAGGCTAAAAAAGAAACTCATATTAGGCTTCCATGCCACTAATGTAAAATATTAGCCCTTAACATCTTGTGTGGCTTGGAGTTCCTAATTCAGCTGAGATATCATAGTTTTCATCTGTAGATCAGTGTTCCTACCTAAATGTTCATCTACTTCATTCACACAATGCTTTTGAGAATGAGTAGTGGCCCTAACCGACATTCTGAGGGCTCATCCATACAACACCTCCCCAACTTGCTGGTTGGGCAATTTATTTATTTTTAATCAGTGTTGTCCAGAAGCAATGCATTCATGCAGCTGCTGATTTTCAGTGGCCCAGTTCTTGCATCAGGTGGCAGAAAACAGGGATTGTCAAGAAGCACAGGAAGTGGCAATGATTTCACAGAACACTCAGAAGGTGGGTTTGGGGAACAGCTAACTCAAAAATATTGTTGCGTGAATGACCCTAGGGGTGTTGTGTGGAAATCCTGATTATTTTCCCTAGTCTTGATTTTCCGCTCTCCCATTTTCTCTTTCACGAAATGCAAAAAGTTTGGTTGCAAGGACTTGACTTTATAAGTAGCAATGGCATTGTGTGATTTGGTTAACTTGGAGCAAGCTTTAATCCCGAATAAATTGTGTCCTA
This sequence comes from Sphenodon punctatus, assembly GCA_003113815.1. NCBI lineage: Eukaryota > Metazoa > Chordata > Lepidosauria > Sphenodontia > Sphenodontidae > Sphenodon > Sphenodon punctatus. Next base: position 432,600 of record QEPC01007204.1, read on the forward strand.
TTTGTCTCTTCATATTAGGTCTGAAATGAGATTTCGCTAAAATAGGAAATTTCATCGAAATCCCAGTTCTCAATACCATCTTGGTCAATTCGAGAACCTCTCTATTAGTGGTGGGACCCCGGGCCCATTACCGGTTACCGGATTTACCGGTTACCGGTTCTAAGAAAACCGGATTCCCGGATTAAATCCGGTAACCGGTACCGGTTTTATTTCATTGGTTTCAATGGGGCGCTGTGTCCCCATTGAAACCAATGAAAT
>QEPC01007204.1:476001-487222 GCA_003113815.1 Sphenodon punctatus
CAGCAGAGGGCAAGAATACTGCTTCAGAAGGGACTTCTGAAGCAGGGATTGGGGTCCCTCCAACATACATGCAGCAAGTCCCTTCTTTCTGAAGCAGTGTTCTTAACCTCTGCTGCGTGTGTGTGTGTCTTTGCTAAAACTGCTTGTAAGTGAGGTTTAAGGTTGTCTGCCTGCTTTTAAACCTGGCAGAGGAGGTGATTATAACCTGCCTAACCTAACTAAAATTGCTTGATTTAAGTAATGTAATGTCCATCCAACATTAACCCTTGGAACTCCTTGCTGCTGGGTTATGTCGCCTACCATTGCCCTGGCTCCGCCTACCGTTGCCCTGGCTCCGCCCACCATTGCCCGCTGGCCTTACTGCCCTTCCAACCTCAAGACCCACCAGCCGCCCCTGGGAGGGGTACAAAACTGAAATGAAAATCAATCTGATAATAATCCTACTCTAAATAAATCCAAAACTTAAAACAGGGGAAGGGAATCAGGGATGGAATAAGACGGAGAGGGAAAGGATTCAATTGATTGATTAAAGTTTATTTATCAGCAAATTTGCTATTATCAGTAATAACACACTATACAAACTTAATAATGTTATAATAATAAAATCATAAAATAGGGGAAGACAAGTCATTCCCCAGGACAAACATCGAAGTACAAATTAAAACATCAGATCCAAATCATAAACTAAAATAACCAGAGCCAGCTCATGTAAATTCTCACTAGTGCCATTAACACAGAATTGCATCTAATGACTTTCAACAACCTAAAGGACTCTCCACTCTTGCTGCACAGCCATCATGAACATAGCAATCTGCTTAACTCGCGGAATGTCTGCATTGGTTAATAGTATGGCAAGCATCTCCTCCGGGTCTTGGATGCCAGGGGAAATGAGATCACCAATCCACCGCTCCCTTAATGTTTCATATTGCGGACATATAAATAGCATATGTGGTAAAGACTCTACACTATATGGGCACCGCTTACAAATCCTCTCCATGGCATTTGGCAGATCGTGTAATAATCCCAATTTTAAGTGGCATCTCGGTGGACAAGAGTTGACACTTGCTAAGCAGTATACATATTTAGGAGTGGTTTTTACTGCTCGGAACTGTTGGAAGAAGAATCTGGATAGGCATATTATTAAAGCGAAGCAGGAAGTGGGGGCGCATTTAAGATTATATTATGCATCCCCAGTAGCCCCAGTCAACCAAATGTTAGACATTTTCCAAACTAAAGTAGTTTCCGGTCTTACCTATGGGGGGAAATAACTGCGCTGGCCCAGGGGGGCAGAGCTGAAGTTCCCCAGAATTTCTTTTGCAGGGCTATTCTTGCGGCCCCTAGAGCAATGCCTTGCCCTATGCTGAGGCTCGAGTTGGGCATGCTCCCCATCTCCACTCACCTCAACCTTAGATTCCTTTTTTTTTTTAAGCAATTGGTTAAAGAGGATTCGGGTTTAGCACATATGTGCTATAAGGAGCAAAAAGGAGCATCAAGGGGCGTTCCAGTACTCGTGGATGCGATATCTTAAAAAATTAGTAGTGGCCCTTGCCTTACCAGTTGGGGAGGATGGGGTTCCCATTGGGAGTCTCAGTAAGCAAGAGCTTAGAACAAGAGTTGAAGGATGGGCTCGACAAAAGGATGTAGATTTACTCCATAGACATAGTTCAGCACATTGGTATTTACAGGTTAAAACGATGTTCGGCTTAGAACCCTATTTAAGCCAAATACAAGATCCCAGAGCTCGGAGACTAGCCACGTTGGTGCGGTTTGATTTATTCGATACTGCTGAAGTAAGGGGAAGAAGAGAGCTCATTTCCAGGGAGGAGAGGAAAGGATTCAATGGAGGATGGAGGGAGGAAGGAAGATTGAACACAGGGAGGGGTAAAAACAAAAAATAACACCTAAATCTATCTAATATAATCCAAATAAATGATAATATGGAGGTAAATGGGTTGGATGGGTGAAATAGGAGGAGGATGGCAATGGATTAGGAATAGGAAGGAACAAAAACTGCTGGGAGAGAGGAAGCCTTCTGAAACACCTGCTGTTCAGGAACAGTGACTAGCTCAGAAGGTGTTGGGAAGGGGGGAGGCAATCAGTTTTGTTTCTTGCTGCGCCCACCTCACCGCAAGCCCCATTGGCACTGTGCAGCCTAGCCCGTGGCCAATAGCAGACTGCGAAGCCAGTGGTCTGAGGTGAAAAGGGATGGTGATTGGGCAGGCTGGCTGCTACTCCAAGCCTCTCCATCCCTGGTGCCTAGAAGTCTGCTCCTCAGCTGACTCCCCCTCCCTGTCACGTTTTGCCTTCCAGTGACACGTTTTTGCCACCCGAACTCACCCGAATGCCATCCGAACTGACCGAACTGTTCGGTCATTTCGACGTTCGGAATCCAGTTCAGTTTGGTCAGTTTGTGTTCGGATTCGTGTTCTGTCGTCCGAACAGGTTGAGTTCGGGCCGAACTCTGAACTTCTGAACCGCGTTCTCCCATCCCTAGTCAGCCCAGCCCGGCCAGCTTCCCCAGTACTGTGTGAATGGTTCCCTACACTTGCCCCACAGTGTGGCGGCGGGGATTGCCTGCCATGGGTCCATGCAGGGATCGGGCCCCTGCAGCTCATGTGGCTGCGCTTAAAGAAGGCCCATGCATCACCCAACAGACCTGTCTATGATCCAGCTGTCGTCTGATTTGCTAGTAAATATATGCAAATACAGATCTTTCCCCTAAGTTATTCTGAATTTGATCCTAGCTGAGATCTCACTGTTCGTGGCAAAAAAGATGGGATTCCACAGCTGGAGCCAAATGGTGAATTTATTTGAGGCAGAGGTAGCTATTTTTGAAGAGAAATGGACCAGTATTTCCAAGAAATTTCCTGTTTATAGAAATCATAGAAGCAAAGGTCACTATCCTGAAACTATGGGTGCCGTGCTCTATCCATTGAAGTCAATGACTTAGCTCCCATGCACTTTAATGCATTATAAACTTGCAAAACCTACAAACTTAGTTCAGAATTATGGCAGTAAAACTAGAGCTTAACTCCATCTCTCATTGCTGCTTGGAACATTACTCACTGCATAAATTAACTCATGTTCTAATACCTTTATGGTATGTAGCAGGTAGCAAAGTGTGATTAACAACACTTAGCATTTCACCTATAGAGAACCACATAGGGTTTGCATAGAAGTGCCTGGAGTCTAATTATTAATCTGGTTCTACTTGATTTTCACATACATCTTTGCTGTGGAAACTGCAAGACTTCTTTGACCAGACAAGATGCCATGACATAGAACTGAACTAGTGTCTTATAGTTTAGAATGGGTTTGGGATAGGTTTCTGTAACAGCCAGCAAATGACTTGGAATCCTGAACCATGTGATTCTAAGAAACACCTGTACAACCCAAACCTTCATTACACAGTCAGGTGATTGTAACACTAATCCCAAAGTATGGGCAGAGCCATTGGGGGGTGGGGGCAGAGGGGATAGTTGCCCTCGTCCTTTGTTATGCAGAAGGCCGTGCTGTGGTTCATGGATCCCTCAACTACCTCTTTTAAGAGTAGGAAAGGAAAACGGAGCCTACTGCTGCTGGCTCTAGTGGTTCCCAGTCATAGGAGGCAGATTTTAAATAATAAAAAATAATAAAATAAAAAATAAATAACCCCATGTACATGCGTAAAATGGCCATTGGACCATTCTGCACATGCACAACCTTATCCAAAATGACAGCACCAGCATCACTGCAATTTTGGAAAAGGGCAGCCATTCTGTGCATGCGCTAATGGCCACTGTGCATGCGCAATGGCTGCTGCGCATGTGAAGACTAGCTGCCCTTTCCCAAAGCGGCAACGATGCTGCTGCCACCATTTTAGAAAATGCCATGCATGCACGAATGGTCTGGTGGCCATTTTGCATATGCATGTTTTTTCCCAAATTTTATTTTTAGATTTTAAACCAAAGCACAACAGGTGTGTTTGCCACAGTTGCAGTTTGATACAGTTTAATCTGTAACTGGCAATTATGGGCAGTTACAGATTAATCTGAATCAGAAATTCCAGCTTCTAGTATTCAGAGGAGTTGGTGGAGTACTGGAGCTGCCCTGCCAAGCCCCACAACACCGTCAGTCAGAACAGTCACTGCCACTGAGGAATGGCAAAAGCATCATCAGAGTATCCACTACTATCCAATATCCACTACTATCCAATAGCAGCACCAGAGTATCCACCAGCACCCAATATCTGGCCAGATATTGTGGTATCCACTGATAGCTGGCATCTGACTGGATACTGAGGTGTATCCAGTTAGTGTTCAGTAGATATCTGGCTAACTGGATTACCATTTATGACTTACGGAATTAGCATTTACTGTTTACCTTATTAATGGTTAATTAGCGTTTGTCCATATTTTGTTTTTACTCGCTCCCTCTGGACCTGGTTTGGTAGTGTGGAGTGGTAGTGCGGTAAATGGTAATGGGCAAAGAGCAATATCCAATATTCCACTTTGGCGGTTAAGTTCTATGGTAATTGGATAGTTACTGGATAACAGCCAAACTTGTCCAGAATACTGGAGATTAATTACAGATAATAAATTTGCTGTCTGTTTCAGCCCCCTTCTTGCCCATCAACTGCCCAACCTGTCAGGGTCTGAGAGACTGAAGCTGGTGCTTCTGTGGGTGCGTGGGGGATGCTGCCCCCCATCACCTGTTTAGCAGTGGGTTTGTTTTGCCACTAAACAGCTGATGGGGGGCTGCAGTACCACCACTCCCAAAACCTGACCCCTACCAAACTTTATCCTGCCAGGATGGCGTCTTGCAGAGCAGCAGCAGCAACAAGAACTGGACAGAGGTACCAGGAATGAGTCATGGCATGAAAAGAGATTCTAGGCCTGAGCCCTGGCACAAATTAAGCCTGGTGGTCACTCTTGGTCTCTCCTTGTGGCAGACAGGAGGTGCAGCCACATGAGTTGTGGAGGGGCCAATCCCTGAGCGGCCCTGTGGTGAGCAAGCACAGACACCACACTGTAGGGTCAGTGTGGGGAGATGGACAGACAGTGCCCCCGCACGGGGCAGCCAAGCAGGTGGGCCACTGTCAAATGTCCCACCATGACAGGGGCGGGCTGAGGCACCAACTACATGAGCGTGCACACAGCCCTGCCTCCCTCCCCAGCCCAGCCAAAATCCATCCCCTGGCCATCATGTTGCTGCGTATGATGGGCAACAGTTCCCACTGCTCAAAGCCTTGCCTCAGAGCTCACCAAACAGTGGAGCAGAAGGGACCTGGGCACACAGGCTACCACACTTCGAGCAGCCTTAGCCCATTTTGGGTAAGGCTGCTGTGCAACGCATCCTCGGCCTTTTTCTGAGGACGCATCATGTAGCAGCCATCTGCTCACCCCACCACGTAGCAGGGGAAACATCTGCTGGCTGCTGGCCATATGATGCAATCAGTCGTGTAGTATGGCTACCCAGAGTGGGTTATGACTGCAAAAGGCTTCTCATATGACTGCATTCTAAGTTGATGCAGAGCTAAATCGGGTACCTGCAAAAATGGGTATACCCATTGAAATTACAGTACTTAAATAATTTGAGGCAAATTGGGTACTAAATGGTACCCATTAGCACTTATGAGTTACCTGAATTACTGTTACTGAATTACCAGTTTTCCACTACTGAGTTAACTGCTATCATGTTTTGCACCATTTTACCAATTATCAGTTTACAATTTTTCTGTCCATTTCCATTTGTCTATTGGTTATTCCATGTCAGAATGACACTTAAACATTAATGTAATAAGTTGGAATGGGTTGGTAAAATTGCAAGCCAGTAACTCAGTATTGCCAATATCCAGTATTTTGGGTAGTTGGGTGTTTGTCTCTGAATTTGGGTACTGATTGGGTACCCAAATAAGCTGCCTGGAATCTTTTACACACAGGTACACAATTTGCTATCCATTTTGGTTTTAAACAAATGACTCTATCTTTCTGTTTGGTGAATGTATCTGTTGAGGCAGTTTAGGTATGGTGAGTAGTGCTTGACTTCCAGCGTTTAATGCTTGAGGTAACTTCCAGACCTATAACTTTATAAATTAGATCAATCCTGATAATAGTTTGAATCAGGTATTCAGTATCTATCCTTACTAGGGGTGGGAATATTGGTATCGGATAAATCCGATACACCCGATAATTGGGTATATCAGATTAATCCAATAATCTGATAATCATCTGTATCGGCATACCGGTTTTTTAACATTTGCCACTTTACCATTTTTTACCACAATGTAAAAAATCTGGTAAACCACCCAATGTTAAATAACCGGTATGTTGATACCGGTAAATCCAATACCGGGGAGATCCAATACCGATAAATCTGGTATCCAGTATTCTCCCCAGTGTCCCATCCCTAATCCTTACCCACTACTTGCCTGAATCTTTACCTAGCCCAGTCAAAAGGAGTGGAGGGGAAAAACAACAGTGCATGAGATTTTATTTCCAAACCTTGATTTCAAGGAGAGTTGGACTGATTGCTACACAAGCAGACACTTGAGGAAGTTATTGAGACTTCTGATGCAAATAAGCTTCTCTTACAAACTCCTTGCTATTCTTGTTCCTTCCAAGACAAAGTCCCAAGGCCTCTGATTCTAGCACTTTACACTAATTGAGTTGCCATGAGGCATGATGTTGAGGCAAACAGGGCACTTGAGTTACAGGTGAATCCTCCATCGCTAAAGTCAATGAGAGTTTTGCCTGGGAGTTTTGGATGGAAGATTGCACCTTTAGTGGCTAGCTGACTTAATAAAGAGCAAAAGAATGAATGCAAAATGCAACATTTTGAATGCACTAATTCTGTAAGGATAATATACCAGAGCAGGAATTGAACTTAGATCCCAGGCAGGCACTGTGGCCACTTGTCTATTTCCTAAACAAAAGTTCCCAAAATGTGGATTGAGACCCCAATTTTTGGCCACACCATCTGTGGATGGGGTTCAGAATCCTGATTGATATTTGATATACCTTGTATGTCTTCGTTGCTCTCTGGAGTCATGGGATTATATTTAAGACTCAAAATGGAGTCAAGCAAAAAATTTGGGAACTACCTACCCTAGAACCTGGGGTATGACTCTATTCCAACTGGCCCAAACTGCACCTCTTAAATCTCTGGCCCTTTTCAAACAGGCGTGCATGCAGGGGGGAGATGGGTGTGCATTGCAGTGTGGGGGCGGCACGTGAGGGATGGTTACACGGACACACACCCATCTCCATCTCTACCTGTCCTCCATGCATAGAGCAACCACTGGCACCCCTGCACACTCATCATGGTGTTTACATGGGACTCCCCCATGCATGTACACGCAGGCACCCATGCAGTTCCCCGGGGTACGTCCTTACAGGATCAGACCTGCTTAGGTTGGATTTTGCTGGGAATCAACTCCTTTAATACCTCAGGTGCAATTAACATAACAGACACTTAGAATAGGGCATCAATTTGTTGTCTTTTAATACCAGTTGTAGCAGGGTAAGCTGGAGTGCCTCAGCTGCACCTGCTTTGGGAGTCCACTGGTCCTGATTGCTGAGCTCTGTGATAGTCAATTAAAGGACCTGAGTAGCCCAGGTGGGGCTGCTATGGCTAACTGGCTCATGTCATGCAGCAGTCTTCACCCATATTTAGCAGCCCTGTTTACCAGACTGTCATTTTTTCCCAGCGCTGTTAACTATCTCCCAAAGCACATAGGTGCAGGGCCTGGTTTGGGTGGTGGCCTTCCACGTTGGTATTCATCTGTCTTGGTTTTGCATGAGTTGCCCATTTGGCTTCAGTCTATTATTTACTCATTTTAGCCATAATCCTGAATCCACTTACTCCAGAGTAGTGCAATTGACTGAAATGGCACTTCTCTGGAGTAAGTGGTCTCAGTACTGCAGACTTTCAGGCTGTAGTTTCTTAGTTCCAGGCATCAAATATTTAAGTCCAGATTAGGGCTGAAATCATGAAATGAGATTTTGCCAAAACGGGAAACTGCATCAAAATCTGAGTTCCTGATGCCTTTTTGTTCAAATCAAGAACTTCTCGGTATTTGATAATGTCTCAACCAACATTTTGTTTCTTGATTTATTGATTTACTGCTTACTGGGATTCCATTTACCGCTTTGCCATCCATTTCAAATCCTGAGAGGTGATACCCACACAATACTGCATTTCTTGCACTCCATTTTCCCTTGTACTTCTTTGTCACTCATTGGCTGGTACACAGATTCCTTTTCCAATCTGAAATCCAGTTGCAGGTTGGTCAAAGCAAAGGGAACAATTGAACAACAATTCTGAATGGAGACCCTGGAATGGAGGTTAAGGGGTGGGCTGTTTGCACAGTGATTGGCTCAGAAATGTGGGAACAACAAACCTGGAACTAAGTAAAACAGTACCCTCAACAATGCAGTAAGTGGTAAATGAATAGTATGCAGTAAATGGTAAGTCTGTAAATGGGGATGGTATCTTGCAGTATTGCAATAACCAAGAAATCACATTGGTATTGAGAAACAGTTGGGAAACTGATCTCGGTTCCTCATATGGCAAAATTACTTGTGAGTAGCAATTTAGTTGCTCATGTCAGTCCTCTCCAAATGCTTATATCTGTTAAATCATTTACACATGAGGCCTTGTGTATGGCTGATTCTAATTAAAATATTCTGGCATGGCATCTTGCTGTCAACATCAGAAAAGAATCAGAAGCTTCCATGTAAAGTTTTGGCTGGAGACACGGACACATTCCTAACACTAAGAGCAGAAGTGCAGGGAAATGGATGCCCAGGAGATGTGGTTGAGAAGCACAGCCGTGCCCACTGCAGAGATTCAAGACCAAGTTAGAGACAGTCTTGGTGGAATAATCCTGAAAAGACTGCAGTGGTCTTAGTCCTACGAATGTCCCAAGTGTTCTGTTGTTTCCAAATCTATTAACCTAGTATATTCCTGATATTCTTGGTTCTCACTCCGACAGACCCATATTTGTTTGGATGCTTCACTGCCCTATGAACTGAAGCACAAATCTAGAGAGGCCATTTACTTTACATTAACATGCTCTTCCTTCCCACCCTGACTTCTCTTCTCTCTTCCTTTCTCTCTCTCTTTGTTTTATATTGCTAAATGACTCCCTCTTCAAGAACAGATTGACTCCAACAGTAATTTGTCATGTCACATTCAATAAAATTTCAAGCAAAAACTTGGAAGATTAATGGGGAAGCAAAAGCACCACATCTTTTATGCATTTCAGATGGCAAAATATAAATCAAAACTGTAACCTGTGTATGGGGGGATGCTGGATTTTTTTTTTACAAAACTACAGTAATAAAGTTAGACATGTGTCCCTGTCAGCTCTGGCTCTGGTACATGGAGGGTTTAACTTTTAATTGTACAGTGATTTATCTCATTTATATCTACAAGGACTACAACAGATAACAAGCTCTGAGATAAAGGCTCATTCAGCCCGCTGCTCATAAGGATCCATCTTTCCACTGTAATTGATTTAGGCCACCCGGAACATTTTACGGTGTCGCTCTTACAGGCACTGTAGCTAAGCAGTTCTTGCAGATATGGACTTCCACCCGTATGACCTGGAACCCCAAGCATCTGCATTTAAAATTTACAAAAAACCAACTTCCTGAGTCTTTAACTAGATACACAAATGTAGATCTGTATATTTGCACCCTCTATTGGATGAAGTGGCAACTCCCTTGAAAGCATGGACAAAATTCTCATTAACTATATTGGAGTTGGCATTCCATCCATTGATGTCAAGGTCAATGGCATCTATAAGTATGATTTCAATGGTACTGGACTGGGATTTGGGGCATCTGGCTTGTATTCCTCCCTCTTTCACAGACTGTCTGCCTCTGCATAGCCTTATGCCAATAATGTAGGGTGGGATTTTCAAAGCTGCCTCAGGGAAGGGAGAATTCAGTTCCAAATTAGAAATGAATAGGAATTGAATACCAGACTCAGCAGTCCAAGCTCCCCATGCCTCAGGTCTCCATCCATAAAATAGGGATGATAATCTGGGATCCATGATCACTGTGTTTCCCCCATTGCCACCAATGGGGAAAATGCAGTGAACACGGGGCCATGATAATAATAATTCTATTCTCTTAGTCTTTGTCTGTCTTTTCTACTAAAAATGTAAGCGTTTGAGGGCAGGAGCTATCTGCTATTATACTCGTGTGCTACAGGACTGTTCTAAATAATAATTACATATTGTACACACTTCCTACAAAAAGGTTGGGCAATGCCCAACTATTTGAAGGGCTGTCACATAGAAGATGTTCTTTATTGCTCCTTAGTGTCACGCCCCGGTCCCGCGGCGTGCCTCGGCGGCGGGGGCGGCAGAGAGATTCCGGGGGTGCTCGGGGGGCGCCGGCAGCGGGCCCTTCTGTCCGGGGACAGGGATCGCCTTCGGGGAGGCGGGACGCATCTCCGGCGTTGTCCGGTGCTCCGCCCCCTCCGCAGAGGGGAACAGCTGACAGGGGATTCCCTGCCCCGCCCCGCCGCAGTGCGCGCCTTGCGGCAGAGCGCGCTCGGCGTGGGGGCGGGGCCCTGATTAGCCTCCAAGGGCTAACACATGGAGAGCTTGCTGGGAGTATAAAGTTGCCGGCGGGACAGTGCCTCCCCGCCGGTAATCGAGAGAGAGACTGGCCCCTTACTTCTTTGAGAGCTAAGTGACTGTTATTGATTGTTGTTTGCCTGTGTCCCTTGCTTTGCTACCCCTGCCTGTTTCCCTCCCCCATTTCCTTCCAGGAGTTTCAGGAGAAACGCAGTGTGTGTGAGAAACCCAGTATTCCCCTTGTCCACCCTTCAACCTGTGGGTTCCTAGGTGGGTGAGCTGTTGTCTGTGCCTCCCCTTCCCAAACCCCTTCCACCCCTCTCCCTAGTACGAACGAGTCCTTGTCCTTCCTCCTTGCCCCCTTGTCCCTCATCCTTGTTATTCCTTGCGCCTTATTCACTCCCTGGACCCACTCCCTGTTTCCCCTTCACATAACCTCCTGCACTGTGCTTCACCAGGTGCCCGGGAGCGAGTGGTTGTTAAGAGTGTGGTTCTTCTCTTCCCTGGCTCACATTCCCTTTTCCGTCTGCGAGTGGCCCCTTCTCTCCGCCCCTATGATGATATGGGTTGCCTTCTATTGACGTAGGAAAGCCCACCCAACAACCTGAGGGGATTACTTGTAACCCAGCGTGTCCTCGGAGAGAAGGACAC
>QEPC01007204.1:496234-507010 GCA_003113815.1 Sphenodon punctatus
CGGAGACAGGCAGGACTGACCAAACCTTTCACCACCCAGAAAAGTTCTGCTGGACGTGACTTTGCAGATGCAATCAGGGCAGCTTTTTTTTTTTTTTTTTTTTTTAAAGACACAAAGAGAAAAATAGTAAAAAATACAAAACAATAAGTCCCCCAAAAATCTCTACCCTCACCCCCCAAAACCCACCCACCCAACCTTGATCCCCACCTGCCAAAAATAAAAGTTTTAAAATCTGCTGAAGTTCAGGCTTTGGCGGACCAGACCTCCAAGGGAAAGGGTTTTCATAATACTGGGGCAGCCACTGAGAACGCCCCTTTGCGGGCCCTTGTCATATGGGCAAGATTGGCTGGTGGTACCGTCCTGCAAGAAGGCGCTTCCTGCAGGGGTTGCAGTGGGGCATGGAAGGAGAGGCGGTCATTCAGATATATGGGGCCCAAGCCATTTAGGGCTTTAAAGGTCAAAACCAGCATCTTGAAATGCCAGTTTTACAGTGTCCCTTCTTTATTTTGTCCCCTTGTGCACTGATTAAGTAATGCCATGAGAGTTTCTCTTTGTTTTAAGTATGTGGTCTTTTAATTAAATGCTCTCATTATAAATGCAGCAAAGGGACAGAATCAAGGTTGCCCAGGCAACTGTAAATCTGCCCTTTCCTAACTTTGAAATGCTTGACTTGGAAACTAAATAAACTAAGTATCATACTTTTTGGTATGGAATTTCTGAAGTTTCTGTTTTTTAAAGGGGAAAAGGATATAAATGGTATAGAAGTGAAACATCTCAATATCTCAGCCAAACCTAAATACAATTTCATGGGACAGAAAAAATGCATTTCTCTTGAGAGCAAATCCAAAGCTGGTTTCTAAACACGTAACTCTAAGCAATGAAGGAGTGAGAGCTTTGAAGAAAGGCACAAAGTAGAGCTGAAAGAAAAGTAAATTTGATATTCACAAATATCATTCACATTTTCAGATATCTCTACGAATATCCAAATTACATCCACCACCATATTTTGTTTTGGTTATTTTGCTCATTTTAGCATTTCACTTTGGGTGTTTGGATTTTGGTGTTTCAGTCATTTTGGTATTGAAATTGAATAACTGAATAATCATAATGACTAAAATGTCCAAAGCAAAATATTCAAATCAGAGATTTGTTTCAGTAGGCAAACTGGGAACTGAATAGCAGTTCACATCTACTTCGTCAAACCCAATTCCAAATGGGCAAAATAATTAGATACAATATTTCTGTGAACATTAATTTCAGCTCTAAGTCTCCTTTCGGAAGAAAAGGGTTGGCTAACATAAACAGAGCGGTCACTGCTGGTTCCTTCTAGGATAGTAGGCAGTTCTGTGCATCTGAGTGAATGAAGTTTCAAGCTTGGTTTCCTAAGGTAGGGAAAATACCCAATATAAGTCAATGGGATTTGAGGGATACAAAAGGGAAATATCTTAACTCCATATACAGTTATTGTGACAAATAACTGGTGTTCCTACTTGGGCCTTTTGCCCCTGTACCAAATTTGGCTGAAATTGCCCTGTGGGATGAAACGTTATTAAGCACACACAAGCCAGGGGTGGACAAAGTTCCCATATCCTAGAGCCACATTACCAAAATCTTCATATGGCCAAGAGCTTCCAAGGTTCACACGTACGCATATGCACCCACATACAAACCTCTCTTGTTTTGTGACTGGCTGGAGGAGACAGTGCAGCTGAGAGTCTAAAGAGCAGCTGTGACTCAGCTGCTGAAACTCTAGTGCAATAAAGTAAAGAGACAGGATCATCATGAAGGCAGCATGGGACCCAGGACCAGCCCTAGCTGAGAGACACACTGAAACTACCCCAGTGTTGCATTCAACTCCCGAGCACTGGCTCATCAGCAGCCAAAATCTTTCTATAGGACATTGAGATGAAAATGGAGTTCTGTGCCAGCACAAGGAGAGTCTGCATACTGCCAGATTCAGAATAAGTGCCCAGATGTACTAAAAGAAGACATTCTCTCCATGCCAATTAAAGTAAAAGCATATCATACATCTGCCGAGTCACCCAAAATAAACCCATATTACAAGAACAAGGTATAATATGTTTGGACTGTTGTCAGTTTAATGGGCCCTTATTGTATTTCTTTCCATGTGGGATCAATATATTTTAGCAGAACACACAGCTGTGCTGGAGGGGAGATTAAACAGCAACATGGAAAACATCCCCTGCAGGGAGTATCTGATTAGTCCCTTCTAGGTGGGCTTTGCTTGTTGTGAATCAGCCTGCATATTCCCACTCTGTGCTTGAAGGTCAGCCATTGTTTTACACTGCTGCTTCCTGTAACAAAATCGAGAGGAGTTTGATGAGATCTCGTAGTCACAAGAGAGCTCATTTGTTCAGCAAATCCAGCCGTGACCTCTTTCTAATGTTTTCCTGTCTTCTTTTTTAACTGAATGCTTCCACTAAAACCCTCCCATCAATATTCAAGGGTGACCATTTGAATTTGGGCAGAGCCTGTCAAATCTGACAGAGACTGCGGGGTGCCATATGTATTTGCAAACGATTAAGGCCTATATCACCTTCTAGGATTAAGGCACAGTTGCTGTTTGCCTAGCGCTACCTTTTCCTTTGGGACTCTGAAGGATGCCTTGGGGATGAAACATTATTCCTAATGTTCAGCATGATGATCCTTTGAGCAAACAGCACCAGTGCAAACGTTTAGAGCAGACATACGTCCCATCCACTTCCCTGGGACTAGTGCCCGTATATTAATTAAGTACTGTCACTCTCCTCCAGGAGGTTTTTGTACCCTTTATTTTTCTACAGGTATTTGAATGGAATAGTGACCCAAGTAGCCAAATCCTAATCCCATTCCAGATCTAAGACTGGAAAGAATTAGATGTTTTCAGTTCACATGTCAAATTCAATGATTTATTTCCTTTCAATCTGATTTTGCCAAATTTGGCTACAGTATAACCTCCTGTTTCCAGATTAGATCTGAAATGAATACCAACAGTGAATACTGAATTTGACAAATTCGGCCACTTGGAATTGTTTTGGCAAACTCAGTTATGGAGCTCTGTTCGTCGTGTCCTGTTTCTGGGTTTGGAGATTCATTTCAGTAATTTCAGTTTTGTATTTCATTTATTTTGTTATTATTTTGGTGCCTTTCAGTAGCTTGTTTTCAGTACTTCATTCACTTTATTTTGGTACCCTTGTGCAACGGTATGGCACAGCAGTGCTCTTATATAGCAATATTTATATGCGATGGTGCATGGGCGTAGCTACCATGGAGCAAAGGGGCTGAATTGAACCCAGGCCCTGGACTCTGGCAGAGTCCCATTGCAAGTGGCCTGCGTGCTGTTAGGAAATTTCCAGAGTAGGAAGGGGAGGGAATGGGGCCAACACAGGGGTGGGGGTGTCAGTCTGATGACAATGGTTACTAGATCTATCCAGGTATCTTAAATTTCATTTGAGTCTCTTTGGGACTGGTCCAAGCTTTGTACACACACATTGCACATGTTGTACACACGTTGTGACCAGTTGTGTGCATGCACCTTGGATCAGACGTCTTAATCTTCTAATTTGTTCTGTTAATTTGGTGAATATTACTTCTTTCAATATCTATATCCCTTCTTGCTGTTCTCCCTCTTATTCTGATTCTATTTTGTATGAATTGGAATCTGCTGTTAATTCATTAAGTCCAAATCCTTCTTTAATATCTTTTTTTATATCTGGCGATTTTAATATGAGACTCAGCAATTCCACTTCAGCACTTAATTCTTACAATGAACTGGAAATCCTTGTTAGATTTTAAATGAGAAAATCTAAGCTGGGGTTTTATATGTGTGATGGGGCAGTATAGAATCGGCTACAGCCTGATTGAAAGAGTGGGGACAGTATGGCAGTATTTATGTTTTTAAATGGGACACACCCATGGATGTCCACCTATCCTCCCCCCTACCCCCCCAGTCCCCGAGTGCCCATCTGAAGGTGACATGGGTGGGTGCTCCTGTGACCCACGCACTGCCCACTCATGCCAACGCATGGAGTGTCGGGGACAAATCTGGGATGCTCTGTGTGGGGGCAGGAGTGTGTGTAGTGGGGGTAGAGGCACACACCCAGCGCAAACCCTTCCTGGAACGTTTAAATCCCCCGTCCCCGGATGTGCATCAGTGCTCAACGTAGTGCACATGGACCCACCCCCAGCCATGCCGGTTTAAAAACGGTGTCTGTTTTGGGTGAAGAGGTTGGGAGGTGGGGGAGGCAGGAGGTAAGGGAGTGGAAGTGGTAAGCAGTGTTTGAGGATTATGGTATTGTATATCTGATTTATTTATATTTGTTATTTATATTTCTTATATTGGATTTATTATACTGTATTTATTTATTGTAAGCCATCCTGGGCTGTCAAGGAATAAATCTAAAATAATAATGTTAATAATAATATAATAAATATGAGATGAAACAAGCAGCAGAGCAACTGTTCACGTTTTGTTTTTTTTCCCCTGCAGGTTGTAGTCAACTTGAACGACATACGTCAAATGTTTGGACAACAGTTAGTTCAGAATCATTCCATTCAGTTAGTTGAGTTCATTTATTTTGTTTATTTCCTGTTTCTAGTTTTCCATTTATTTTTCACCAGAGACAATGAAAATGAGTGGTGGAAACTGGAAATGGTCAATGAAACAAACCAAACAAAATAAACAAAGCAAATGAACTGAAAAGACAAAAATGAGTAATCGACTGAAGACTGGATGGGTAGTGTTCATTACTTGGTTTATTTGTCCAGGTCGGTTCATTTCAATTTGATGGCTTTGCTCACTTTGTCAGGTATTAATCTCTGGTCTAGATGATGATGATGATGATCCAGAACCTTTTTTATTCCAGATATGTTTTGCAACCCTTGTATTAGACATTCTAATTCAGATAAAAAACATGTATTTCAAGGTTATTGAATATAGGAAGTTATGACATCAATACAAACTTCAGATTTGTTAAGATCAATTAGTTGCATTCTTAATTAAGTTGAAATTTGCAATCAATTACTTGATTAATGTGATCCACTTCAGTTCAAAATGTGAATGTCTTAGTTCGGATCAGATAGTAATGCAATGCCCTGGTTCCTGGAATGTGAGGAGAGGCAGGGGCACACCCTAATGGGGAGTTAAAATGACCTCCATAACCCATATGTATAAAAATATAGGGAACAAATTTAACGTGAAAGCAGGGAAACAACACAATCTAAAAAGTTAACCAAACTTAGGGCATTTATAGATGAGACAAAAAAGGCGGCTGATCCTTTGATCAGCCGCCTTTCTTGCCGCTCGTCTACTTGCTTGCCCTGCTTTTTAATCCACGTCGGAGGGGGCAGGCAAACCTGCCACCTACAACGCGGATTCCCGAAGTGCCAGCTTTACGCCACACTTCCTGGCTCCGCGGCAAGTGCGCATGCGCAGAAGCGCGCACATGCGCACTCGCACTCTGCGCCGTGTCTGAACATCAGACACGGCATGCAGAGGCTGCACGGGGAGAAAAGCCGGCGTTTAGCGATCCCGCTTGTAAGAGAGATCGTTTATAAACGCCCTTGTTCTCAAATTAAAATATCAAACTACGGGCCGTATCAGAAAAGGGTTGGGAAACCACCTGCTGCCCTGGAAGCTATGATTTCTTTGGGTTACCAGTGGTGTCATAGCCCCTTTTTACATGGATGGAGGTGGGTGGGTTGATGGGTGTTTAGCTGCGGTGGGCACGGACACCCACCCACCTCCACCCATCTCCACCCACGGAGCCTCCTCCAGTTTTCTGGAGGGCTCCATGGGTGGAGGTGGGTGTGCAATGGGTGGAGGTGGATGTTGTGCAGGAGTGCGCAACACCCTCCCCCCATCCCACTTGGTGTTCACACGGGCGAACACTGAGTGGACACCCATTCCCCCCCTAGCCGTATACACAAACGCCCCTCCTGCACACCTGCCCGAACACTGGGGGGCGGGGGCGTGTAAAAACGGCCATTGTCTTACTCAGAGAAATCTGGGCTTCCTCTGGAGCCTGAAGACTCTGGATCAAAACCCTGAATTTCTCGGCAAAATCCAGAGAGGGCAATCTTAGAAGCAGCAGCTAATGAGTCCAATAATGTGGGGAAGGTCTCTCCTTTGCTTTACTACATTACAGAGGCCACAATACGCTATCAGAGTTGTTACAGGTCTGGGGAGATATGGTCCAAAAGGGAGGTGTGTTCCATCGGTGAGGAAGGAGTGGTGCCATGTGCCTGTTCCCCTCTCAACCCCCCACGCAGGTAGCTTGTGGGTTGAGGCTCAGGAGGCCACAGGCCTTGGTTTGGTGCTGCTGAACGCGAGGTCGGTTGTCAATAAGTCATCTACCATCTGGGAGTTAATCCGGGAGTAGGACGCTGACCTCGTGTGTATTATAGAGACTTGGCTGGACAATGAATCGGGCCCTATTTTGGCTGAACTTGTTCCAGCTGGGTTCTCTGTGTAGCATCAGCCTTGGCTGGAGGGACAGGGGGCGGTGTAGCTATTGTTATCAAGGATGCATTGTCTTTTAGGCGGTATCCGGTGCAGGCTCCGCCAGGTGTTGAGTGTCTCCATCTTGTGTTGGATTTAGCTGAGGACAGATTAGGGGTGCTGCTGGTGTGTACACCAGCAGCACTGTGCACCCAGCTACCCAGTGGCATCCCTACATGCTCTCTCTGATCTGGTGTCAGACGTGATCCTCCAGACCCCTAGATTAGTGGTCCTGGGGGATTTTAACATCCATGCTGACACTGATCTTGGAGGAGCGAGGCATGAGTTCATGGCTTCTATGACAACCATGGGCCTGTCCCAAGTCATCTGTGGCCCCACACATGAGGAGGGACATACACTGGATTTGGTTTTCTGCACCGGCATTGAGGCGGGGGGTCAGTTAGTAGGAGTTAGGGGGTGGAGCCTTTGTCATGCTCTGACCATTGCCTCCTTAAGGCATGCATCCTGGCACATGTCATCCCCCAACAGGGTTCAGGACCTATTAGATCGGTCTGACCCAGAGACTTATGGACCCGGATCCATTCCAGAATGCTTTGGGGGAGTTTCCCCTGGACCTTGACACTCGCTCTGTTGATGATCTCGTAGCCTTCTGGAACACCTTTGTTGGCCGAGACTATTGACAGTAAGGATGGAACACCGGGGAGAATACCGGATACCAGATTTATCGGTATTGGATCTCCCTGGTATCGGATTTACCGGTATCGGCATACCGGATTTTTAACATTGGACGCTATACCAATTTTTTTACATTACGTCATTTACTTCAATGGCCACGATGTAAAAAAACCGGTAAAGCGGCCAATGTTAAAAATCCGGTATGCTGATACCAGTTATTATCAGATTATTGGATTAATCCGATATACCTGATTATTGGGTGTATCGGATTTTTCTGATATCAGTATTCTTACCCCTAATTGACAGAGTGGCTCCCAGGCATCCGCTCCCCTCCCAAGTCTCCTGCAGGTCTCCTTGGTTTACTGAGGTCCTGCGGTGTTTGAAGCGGGAGAGTAGACGGTTAGAGTGATGGTGACGCTGGACTCCTGATGAGTATGATCGATCGCAGCATAAGAGCAGTTTAAAGGCCTATGCTGTGGTGGTGCAGGCAGCAAAGAAGTCATTCTTTGATGCCCTCATTGCATCTGCAAAGTCACGTCCAGCGGAGCTTTTCTGGGTGGTGAAAGGCTTGGTGAGTCCTGCCTGCCTCCGTCTGGACCTGGAGCAATCCAGTCAGTGACCGCTGTGACCAGTTTATCGAGTACTTGGTAGATAAGATTGCTCGCATCCGCCACAATTTCGATACCACAGTTATTGCAGAGGATCATCTTGGCGCTATGGATGCCCTGTCCTGTCCTGTTTTGTGGGATCGGTTTCAGATGGTGTCGCCTGCCGATGTGGAGTCCTTGTTGGGATCTGTTCATGCCACTACTTGTGAGCAAGATCCATGCCCATCCTGGTTGGTGAAAGCCAGCCAGGAGACGTTATGGCCGTTGCTGGCTGGAGTGGTTAGTGCCTCCCTTCAGGAGAGCAGGGTGCCTGATTGCCTGAAGGAGGCTGTGGTTAGGCTCAATAAACCATCTCTTGACGCTGATGCTCCTGTCAGTTATTGGCCAATCTCTAACCTCCCCTTTTTAGGGAAGGTTATTGAACGGGCTGTGGCATGGCAGCTCCAGGAACATCTGGACCGCACCAGGTTCCTTGACCCCTTTCAGTCTAGTTTTCGGCCTGGGTATGGTATGGTATGGTATGATCTGATGCCAGACGATCTCCGTCTGGCATCAGACCAGGGTCGTCAGACCGTACTGATCCTGCTAGACCTTTTGGCTGCATTTGACACAGTCGACCATGAGGTGTTGGTGAATCTCCTGTGGGACTGTGCTGGAACTGATGGAACAGTCTTGGACTGGTTTCGTTCATTCCTGGCTGGGAGAACTCACCGGGTGGTCTTGGAGGAGTGTACGTCTTCCCCACGAGACGTCATGTGTGGAGTCCCGCAGGGTGCCATTCTGTCCCCCTGCTTGTTTAACATCTATATGCAGCCATTAGGAGAGATCGTGAGAGGGTTTCAGGGCATGCAGTGTCATCAGTATGCTGATGACACTCAGCTCTACCTCTCTTTTTCCATCAATCCAGGTCATGCAGTCTCCTTATTTTCCCAGTGCCTGTCATCTGTGGGGGCATGGATGATGTTGAGCCATCTGTAGCTGAATCTTGACAAGATGGAGGTGATGTTGGTGGTTGAAGGCTTGGGGGGCCGGGGGGTGGTTGAATCTCCTCTTGTGGGGGGGTTCACCCTACCATGGTCTCTCAAGTGCGGAGTCTGTGTGTGCCCCTTGATTCATGGCTCAGCTTGGAATCTCAGGTTGTGACTGTGGCGGGGAGTCTGAGAGATACAGCCAAAGCCACCAGACAAGATGTAGCTTCCGAAACGCACTC
Organism: Sphenodon punctatus; assembly: GCA_003113815.1. NCBI lineage: Eukaryota > Metazoa > Chordata > Lepidosauria > Sphenodontia > Sphenodontidae > Sphenodon > Sphenodon punctatus. Next base: position 505,188 of record QEPC01007204.1, read on the forward strand.
CCCGCCACAGCCACAAGATTCAACTGCAGATGGCTCAACATCATCCATGCCATAAGGAATTTGACCCAACCCAGTCACATCAGTTACAAATCATTACCTGATTCATGTACAATATGAGTTAACTATTTACCATTTTTCGCTCCAATTTTATGACTTCCAGTATTGTTTTTCCAACTCCCTGTCCCGAGCTGTTTTCAGGAGGGGCGGGGTATAAATTAAGTAAATAAATAAATAAATAAATGTTTTGAGTTCTGTTCACCATTTGACGATCAGTAAAGTGGTCTCTCCTTAATGGCAATGTGTGGTGTTTGGGGGGTATTTGGGTACTCAGGTACCATGTCAGACACTCAGTAGATTACCTGAAAATGCAGGGGTTACTTGTGGGTAGCAAATACGCTACCCATTTGAGCTTTGTTTTCCTCTTGTTTGTACCATCACTTTCATTCAATTTGTTCCTGCTCTGCACTGATGTGACTGAGAGAAGAATCAGGCCTAGTTGTGTTTATGAGGCTTCAGAACTGCATCAAACCTCTGAGTGATAATAAGGACGCTTAGGAATTAGCAAGGAAAGGACAGTCGGGGGAAGGGAGCAGAGGACATTAAATGGTCCCTCTAATTAAAATGGGGTAATTAAAAAAAATCTATGCAAAATTTCCTCCTTTCTTCTCACCTCCACTCATCTCCCCCTGAATTTGATTAGTTTCTTTTCAAAAGAGCCACTGTGGGGATTATTTATCTTTGATCATAAAATGATCAATCCGTGAATGTACGAACACATTTAAAATCAGCATTTGCCAACTGTTACACTCTGTGTTCTTTAAAGGTCTCTGGAAGATGCAAAACAGAGACTAAGAAGAGATGGAAGAGTCTAGCTAGGAATTTAAGGGGATGTTTGAACAGAACAGCTGCCCTGTCTTCTGATTAGCGCAGTCGCTCACTGTCAAGTTGCTTTCAGAAACAAGTAGTAGCTGGGATTTTAAAAAATAAATAAAGGTGCACAGTAAGGGAGAGACAAATAACTGCTCATAGTAATACCGACACTTTCTGGCCTGTTTATTCAGATGGATTGTTAGGGATTTTTTCACTGTTTCACAAGACTTTTTTGATCCTTTTCTAATTCTACATGTTTGGATCTGGATGTTTTCCTCTAGCAGCTAATGCCTTCAAAGCTGATAATCTGGGGATTCTCTGTGTTTGATATACTTATCACAATGCTGCTCAGCTCATATGGCGAGCCTCAAATATTTAGGGGGTAGGGGGAATACAAGGGACAAAAATCCACATTTTCTCTGCAGACTTGGCCTTCATCAATTTTCACTTCTCATAGGGAATTTCAGAGTTTCAGAATATTTTATTTATACAGTTTCACTCACTATCTTGAGAGAACGGCATTAAAAAAAATAATACATCCACATTGTGGCTGTGTATACAAGTAGTCTACACATTGCTTGGAAACTGCTAGAAGTGCTGTAATGTTGTGAGATGCAAAGCTGCTGCCATGCTTAATGCCAGAGGTGGCAGTGCATTGTAGTAATCGGCAGGGTGTGGGTGTGTGTGTGTAGTCTATTTCATTTACAAAGTGATTTTCATGTCTCACTCCTTCTACAGCAGAAGTTTATTTATTTATTTATTTATTTATTTTATTTTTCATATTTATACCCCGCCCCCTCCTGCAACGCAGCTCGGGGCGGCTTCCAACAACAAATAAAAACAATAAAATTCCTTTTAAAATATCAAATATTAAATATAAAATGTATCATATAAAACAGGGCTAGAAAATAACAAATAAATAAATGGGCGGGGGACTAAAATCATCCCCCCCC
>QEPC01007204.1:528864-542842 GCA_003113815.1 Sphenodon punctatus
CTGTGTTGTGTGGGTGCCTTCCCCCCCTTTGCCCCCCATGTGCCATGTGCCCGTCCCTGTGTGCTTCTGTTGCCTGCTGTGTGTGTGCCGCTCTGCTGGGGGGGGGGGGGCTGGTTCCGGGCTGTCCTGGATCTGTGCCGGGACTTTGCGGAGTCCACTCCTTTGTAGGAGCTGTCATCCCATCTCCTTCCCACCCCGCCCGTGCGGGTCCTGGTGGCTCAGGGAAAGGGCCACATTGCGCGGCTTCCTTTGCCCTCTGTCGGCCATGTTGTGCCGTCGCTGTGCTGGGTGGGGCTTCCCTGCTGGTCCCGGCTGTCCGTGTACTTGCACAGGTGTTTTCTGGGTGCTTCCCGGGGTGGGTGTTTGGCCACTGGGTGTTTTGCCGGCCCCTCCCCTTTCCTTCCCACAACCCCCTGCAGCGCTGTCCGTGTAACTGTCTCCCTGCTCGGCGCCACTGGGTGTTCGCTGGGTGTGCTCACCCCCATCCACACCCATCTTCACCCATCGGCGCTGCTGCACCATCCGTGTAAATATGGCCATTGTCAGACTGGGTGCCTGCAGGCTGGGCAGATTTTTGTTATATAGGATTCATTTGTCATATGGCTGTCATACTGTTATCATACTGAGAATATGCATAGAGCAGAAACTGTTAGGCTTGCAGATGCGGATGAGTTGGTGTTCAGGTGCATGTCACTGATAGCGGAGGTGCCGTCTCTGCTACAGATCTGTTTCCGAATATCTGTTCTAACAATGATCCCTGTTTGCTTTGTTGTTGTGAGGCTTGATGGATTGTAGTCATCCTCTGCATTTCCAACTGTGCTCATCCCAGAGCTGAGAGACATGCACAAACTGAGCAGAAATAATATGGCCCAGACTGCTGGATTAGATATGGCATATTGAAGTGTTTGTGCACAGTCACTGTGGAGGCACTGCAGCATTTCTTCTCGTGTTCCTTTGATTTCAGTTCTGACTGAAATCAGAACTTGTATGTACTGACAGCATGAGTACCTGGGTTTGCAGGCTGCCATAAGTGTTTGCAGACTGTGACCTTTGGGAAAGTTTTCAGCCCAGCCATCTGAGATGGCCGATTGACCAGCTAGGAGAAGGGAGGAAGATGCTGGCCAACTGGGAGATGAGTGGCTATAGAACTGGGGTGGGGAACCTTTTCTCTCCCAGGGGCCACTTTCCAAATTAGTACAAGCTCCAAGAGCCACATAGAAGTTGGGGGTGGGAGTGTTTAAGGAGTGCACTCAGGAAGAAAAGGGTCCAAATCATGAATCTGTGCCATGGATTTATCCCCTATGCTTGTGTGCATGCCCTCATCTCTGCTTCCTTCCCCTGAGATCAGTCTTTCAGTGTCTAGAGGTAGAAACTGGATCCAGGGGCAGGATTCAGGAACTGGAAAAGGGTCCACATAAAAACTAGTCATGGGCCACATTTGATCGCTGGTCCTGAGGTTCCCCACCTCTGCTATAGAAGGTTGAATTGAGGGCTGGATCAAGAACCATTTCAGGTTCTTGTGAGATTCTTGTGAGAATCAATAAAAGTTATCTCTTGTGAATACTGTCCAGAAAACACTGGCACTGAGAGCAACAAGAAGATACACCTGTTAGCCCTGGATGCCCAGGTTGCCGGAAAAGAAACCATCTATTATCTGCCTGCTCCATCACCTTCATGCAGCAGTAAATGTCATGCGCTCCAAAGCTGCCACTAAATGGAGTGAAAATGTAACCTACCTCACTGCTATCGGAAAGTTAAATGATTAAAATAATGCCAGCTGGGGATATGAGAGACGAGCACAGGAGGCAGAGCAGCAGGCTGCTTCCTCACTGTTCAACTTGGTTTGTTTTTTTCTTTGTTTCTGCAAACAAAGAAGTGAATAGTGAAATTAACCTGCATTAGTTCAATATTGTCTCCAGCTTTCTCTGGTTCCCCATCTCTCCTTTTAAAAACTGTGGAGATAAGAGGATTTGGGGCTAGAGATGAGGCTAACACTCAAGTGCAAATCAGTTGATCAAGTGATAGGCATGGTCTCTAAATGGCCCTCTTCCACTCTCGCTAAGCCTGTTTAGTTCCATACTGACCTCACCAGCTCCCCTCATTAGCCAAGGACTGCTCAGAGTTCTCACCTTTGGGCTACACCCCTCTCTGTCTCATGCACAGACACGCCTGGTGTTGACCAACAATTTGTCACTCTGTGTAATTTCCGCACGGCATTAATTTCTCATTAATCTGCCTCATGATTTATGAGCCTAAAACAACTGCAAACTTTTAATGAAACACTTTTTCATGTTGCCACTTTCCCCCAACATGTCTGCAGTGACAATGGCACCTTGTCTTCCCCTTCCCGCCTCTCCACCACAAACCGTTTATGGTGGGGATGGAAAACAACATTTGAAACATGTGTTTCTTACCACTGTTTATCAGATCTCAAATCATATAGGGAAAGGAGAGACACCCCCCCCCCCCTTCTTTCTCTGCAAACCCTCACTAGCTGCTTCTGACCTGAGACTTTGGCTTCACTCCAAGGTTTCTGACCTTATTACTCTGCTGGCTGCTATTGAAGTTGGCAGCATCAGTCGATATGGCAGCTCAGGAGGGTTCCTGCCAATGTCTTCTTAGATTTAGTGTGAAACTTTCCACAAGCCTCCAGAGATCAATTCTATTAAAGTGGGAAACTGTAGGCCCGGCCAGTGAAGAGAACTGAACCACCTACAGGCAATGGGTGGGCGAGCCATTGAGCAGCTGCAGTCCACCTTTTATAAGACCGTTTTATTTTTGCAAGAAGGAGTAAATCTATAGATTTTCTTTACTTGGATTCATGGGAGACTATTAGAATTCTATCTCGGAACATTTTTTTCTATAGCTATGTTAGACACATCTGAAAGAACTCAGAAGTTACTCTGTTGGATGGTTCTCTGAAGTTATCTGAACCTCTTAGGCTTGCATAATTTTGAGCAATACCAAGCAGGACGTTCAAGAAGATGCATGCTGTTCTCATGCTATCTTTGTCTCTTCTTGCCTTCTCCTGCTCCCAAAGAGAACCAAAAAGCACAAAAAAGTGAAAAAAGGCAACTCAAAGTCAAATTTGTTGTTTTCGATATCAGCTGAATGAGGGAATGCAATACATAATTATGAAGGCTAGGGGTGGTTGGGTAAGAGAAAGGAACAAAGGGGAATGTGATTTTGAAAATTTGCTTGAGTAGAAAATCCAGTTTGCCCTGCTGACTGCTCATTTAAGGACCAGTAAAGACACTGAAAAGACTCCCTAAGATTTTAGTCGATTTAGGGTCAAGCACTTAATGAAGTCAAAACAACTGTTTGGATATTATAAGAATTTCCATACTGGATGAGACCAATGGTTCATCTAGCCCAGTGTCTTGTCTCTGACAGTGGCACTGGATGTTTCAGAGGAGATTCCAAAATAAGTCATATAAAGAGTGGTTAGTCCCAGCTTCTGGTGGTAGAAGGATTTCTTCCCATCCAATTTGGCTAATAGCCGTTGATGGTCATGTACTTATTCAAAAATCCAGTTATGCTATTGACCGTCACAAGTTACATTCTCAAGTCAATGAGTTTCATAGCCAACTGTGCCTTGTGTCAAAAAAGTACTTCCTTTTGCTGCCTCTTAATTTCATTATGTGTCCCCTGGTTCTGGTACTCTGAGAAGAAGTAAATAACAGATCCCTATTTACTTTCTCTACACCATGCATGTTTTTATAAACCCCTATCACATACTTTCTAAGCCACCTCTTTTCTAAGCTGAAGAGTCCTGATTTTTTTGAGCCTCTCATAGAGACATGGTTCCATACCATTTGATCATCTTTGTTGCCTTTCTCTCTACCTTTTCCAGTTCTGATTTATTTATTTATTTATTTATTTCCTTAGACTTATTGGCCGCCTGCTTGAGGTGGCTCCCAACATTTTAAATATATAAAAATAGAAAACAATCAATATAAATAACAATAGAAAATAACAGCATAAAAACAACAATAAAAATTCAAAGTAGAGCTAAAACCCACTCTCACCCCCCAAACCTAACCCCCCACCCATCACCCATCTCCCTTTCCATAGGCCTGGAGATTTTAGCCATAACAGAACCATAAAACAAGACAAGACAGTTATCCGAATTTTTTACACCTCTGCAATATATTCCATTTCAATTTAGTTTGAATTTTTTTGTGGGGGAGTTCTGACTGGCTTTTGTTTTCCTAGTTTTATTGCAGAGCCAGGTTGAAATTCTATTTTGAAATTTGGAATTCCAAATTTTGAATTTGCAATTCTGATTTTGCATGTTATCCAGCTCCCTATTATGGTTGTTCATGACAAATCTGTGCAGAGCACATTGGTTTTAGTTAATAAAATTTGCAACCAAGCGCACCTTATAGTAAGTGCACCTTGAACATTTCAGGGTTCGCAATAAAGATCTTTAGCATCTTAATATGCTAAGACATGCTAGTAATATGCCAGGGGTGGGCAGTTTCCTTAACCCAAGAGCTGCATCCATTTACCACAATGAGACCAAAGAGCTGCATGTGGCTTTATGTGAAGCTGGGTGCTGGCAGATTAGCTCACAAGCAAGCAGGAGGCACAGTCAGGGTGGAGTGCAGGTCAAGTCAGATAGCACTGGCATCAGTAAAAGGATCCGGCAGTGGAGGCATAGTAAACGTAGAGCGCAGGTCAAGCTGGGTGGTGAGGTAGCATGGCCTTAACTGATGTTAAGGGATCAGGCAAAGGCATAGTCAAGGTAGAGAGTAGGTCAAGCCGGGTAATCAGGTATCGCGGGCAGTAGCCTGAGGATCAGGCAACCAGCAACAGGCAAGGAGTTGAGGAGATAGGTGAGAACGTGCAGATTCAAGGTAGCAGGTAGAAGTACAGGGAGGCTCTACTGGGGGAGTATGTGGTAAGCCATTGGTAGTTTGCCATTTTCTTGTTAAATGGCAGAAGAAGAGGAAGTCCCAAGCACTTCCTGTCCCACTCAGTGGTCTTTGGAGATGGTTCTGATTGATTGAGGCCATAGCAGTCTTCTGTAATATGCCTTGGAAAGGAAATCTGAATATCATAGGTTCAAGTCTGGTTTACACAAGGGGAAGCTGGGCTGGCCTTAGGATATGTAGGGCCTGGGGCAAGAGTGGAATTGGCAGGATTGTCAGTGCATGGGGGAAGAAGGAACCCAATAGGAAGTGCCTGCCCAGAAGCCTGTGGAGCAATGGCTGCTGTGCTCCCAGGACCTCGTAGCCACCTTCAGAAGCTTCCAGGGTCTCTGGAAGTGCAGGACCAGGGCGATAGAATCTTGTCAACACTATGTTAGGGCCAGCTCTGAGGGACATTATACATGGGAGATTGAATTAATTGTAGAGGCTAAATGTTTCAAGTATGGAAAAGCCTGCAACTGTGCAGGGGGCTGGACTGGATGACCCTTTAAACTCTTTCCAGCTTTATGATTCTACTGGGGGACAATAAGAAAATGAAGACTTTAGTTTGGAGTGGGAAATAAAGGGGAAAATATTTAGATTAAAGCCTGAGAAGCTCATCAATTTCCATCTGGTTAGAGAAAAGAAATTACTGGAGGGGAGTTGGGGGAGAGACTTCTTGGTTTTATTTTGTTAATCTTTTAAATCTTTTGAAGTCAGGCTGTATCTCGAAAAAGGAAAACAGAAATTGTCTCTATGTAAATAGAGCTTTTATCCATACAAAAGCTTATGAGGGGAAAAAAATATTTTAATAGGTAACCTTTTATCCTGCAAAATATGTATTACTTCCTATTATGATAAACAGTTGGCGTATTCGCGAAGAAAATGGCTATACATATACATTACAATTACATATTCATTTGACTTTATATTACATACACAACTCAATTTGGATAAACGTCTGAAGCCAGAGGAATAAATTAGGATTGGTGGCGAGGCTCTTTCTTTGCCCTTCCCCATTGTGCTTGCAAGATTTGCATTTTATAGTTGCACATTAACAAATATGCATATTTCATTATGGTTTTGGATTAAAAGGTTATCATCTCCGTTACCCATTAGTAATAAACAAACACAGGCTTTCCATGTGAATTTATCCCCAGCTCAGCTGCTTGCTGATTAGGCTGTTGTCTCTGGGTTTCCTTGTTTTCTCCTTGCGGAGAATCCCTAAAGCTGTTTTGAAGTGCCGCTGTCCTCTGGGGAAAGGGAACGGGAAAAAGAGGCAGGCAGGGTGGAGTGGGAGAGCAGTAAACAGCAGCAAAAGGATGTAAGGGCAAGCTCAGCCTGTCACAAACAGGTTGAAGAGGTACAATGTGGATACGGGGCTCCACAGTGTAATTGATGAGCTGAATAGCAGCTTGACCTCTTCTAATGGGCTGGAAATTGCTGAAGGTCAGTCTTGCTCAAGACTTTGGGTGTCTTTAGACGGACACCTTTTCTGCTCCTGCTCTCCCCCTGCCCCACCCATGTAAAGGTGGGCCACCCTGGGGTGAGGCGGAACAAGAGCAGAAAAGGAAATTGGCTCCTAGAACAAACAGCATGTATGTATACACCACCCAGCTCCTGCTTTTCTGTTGCCTGCCCACCCAAAAATCAGCTCAACCCAGTTTCCCACCAACTCCCAAACATGTGCCCATCTCCCAACACTGCCCACTTCCAACTGCCACAGAATCTTCTGACAGGTCCACTCTGACCCTCCCCACTCCCGTCTGTGCCAGATGAAGCCATTCTGACAGCAGAGGTAACGGGGACGGGAGTCGTACCTTGAAATAAATCCAGGACCAAATCTAAGAATGAAGTTTTTACCAGGATCCTGTCCCCCAAATAAAAAAATTATCTTTGACAAGTAAATTAGTTTCAAAGTTTTACTTAAGTTCAAAAATGACCTCGTGGTCTTTTGGAACTCTGTGCTGATGGAGGCCATCGACCATACGGCTCCTAGGCATCCACTCCTGAATCGCTGACAACACAGGTCCCCGTGGTACACAGAGGATCTGCGGCGGTTGAAGCTAGAAGGGTGGCAGTTAAAGTGACGGTGGCGTCATTCCCATACTGAAGTTGACCGATTACAACATAGAGTCTGTTTACGTACCTATGCTGTGGTGGTGCAGGCAGCAAAGAAGGCTTTCTTTGCTGCCCTCATTGCATCCTCAAAGTCATGTCCAGCTGAGCTTTTCCGGGTGGTGACGGGGCAGGTCAGTCCGGCTTCCCTCTGCCTGGATCCAGAGTTATCTAATCCTCACTACAATTTATTTGTGGACTTTTTTGTGGAGAAAATCACTCAAATCCACCGCGATTTCGACGCTGCACTTTTAACAGTGTGTGAACCAGTGGCAGTTGAAGCCCCATCTTGTCCTGTTTTACGGGATCAATTTCAGTGCATGTCACCCTCTGACGCAGATGATGTTCTGGGGGCTGCCAGAGCCACTTATTGTGAACTGGACCCATGCCTGTCCTGGCTGGTCAAGGCCAACCAGGAGACATTGGGGCCATTGCTCGCTGCGATAGTCAATGCCTCCCATAGGGAGGGCAGAGTGCCAGACTGCCTCAAGGACGCGGTGGTGCGACCTCTGCTCAAAAAACGAACATTGGATGTTGACATCCTGGCCAGCTATCTCTAACTTGCCCTTTTTATGGGAGGTTATTAAGTGGACTATCATCAACTTTCCCATTGGATGTTGATGTCCTGGCCAGCTATCTCTAACTTTCCCTTTTTAGGGAACGTTATTAAGTGGGTGGTGGCTCGTCAGCTTCAGGAGCATCTGGATTGAATCAGTTTCCTAGATCCCTCGCAGTCTGACTTTTTTCCGGGTTATGGCACTGAGATTGCGCTTGTAGCCGTGGTTGATGATCTCCCCTGAGAGTTGGACCAGGGTCGTTCGACCCTGTTGATCCTATTAGATATTTCAGCTGCATTCGATACGGTTGTTCATGAGTTGTTGGTGACTCGGTTGTGGAACTGAGCTGGAGCGGGCAGGACTGTCCTTGAATGGTGCCGCTCCTTTCTGGCCGGGAGAACTCAATGTGTGGTGCTGGGTGATTTTTCGTCTTCTCCCTGGGACCTCACATGTGGAGTCCTGCAAGGTTCCATCTTATCCCCTCTCTTGTTCAACATGTATATGCAGCCTTTGGGGGAGGTCGTCAGAGGGTTTAGGTGTAAGGTGTCATCAATATGCTGATAACACCCAACTATACTTTTCTTTTTCATCGGACCTACACCCGGCAGTCTCACTGCTCACCTGGTGTTTGTCAGCTGTGGGAGACTGAATGAAGTTGAGCCACCTGAAGTTGAATCCCGACAAGATGGAGGTGATGGTTGTGGAAAAAGCTGGGGGAGTGATGACCCCCATCATTGATGGGGTCCATCCTCACCTAGTATCTTAGGTCTGTAGTATGGGGGTACTCCTAGACCTGTGGCTCCACCTGGATGTCCAGGTGGAGGCTGTGGCAAAAGGCGCATTTTGCCAATTACATCTGGTGCAACGGCTTAAGTCATATGTCTCGGACACGAACCTTGCCACGATCATCAATGCTTTTACTGCCTCGAGATTAGACTACTGTAATGCACTCTACGTGGGGCTATCCCTGGTGGCGGACTGGAGACTGCAGCTGGTTCAGAATGTGGTGACTCATCACCTTAGGGTGATGAGTCATTGCGAGCACATTACTCCAGTGCTCCGTTCTCTGCACTGGCTGCCGATAGTCTTCCGGTCCCAATTCAAGATGCTGGTTCTGACCTTTAAAGCTCTGAACAGCCTGGGTCCCACTTATCTGCAGGACCGCCTCACCCCCTGGGTCCTGGATCGGCCTCTGCAGTCAGCCAGATGCGCCCTCCTTGAGATCCCCTAGGTATCCCTGCTGTCGACTATGAGGAGGGTATTCTTGGTGGCTGCACTGCGGCTGTGGAACTCCCTCCTGTTGGAGATCTGCCTGGCCTTAGACCTCCCCTCTTTCTGTAGACAGTGTAAGACCTGGCTGTTCTGCTGGGCCTTTGATGAGGGAGACAGGTAATGGGTGGGGGGATTGGGCTAGGGTTGCGTTTTTTTCTGCCTGGGTTCTTTTAATGTTTTATATTTGGGGATTTTATGTGGTTTTATGATGTTATTAGCCACCCCGAGATGCGTAAGCAGGAGGGGACAGCATAAAAATGTAAATAAATAAATAACAGGATACAATGAACGAATAAACAAAAATGCAGTATAACTGAGTATAAATAATTAACAAACAAGGGAAGGAATATAAATAAAAATGTAAATATTGATTACAGAATAATAAGGACTTTGCATAAAAAACTTTTAAAAACAATCTTAATTACTAATAGTGTACTAACTGCTGGCCAGGCAGTTAGCACAAGGCTTACCCAAACTAAATCTGAGTAGGTGTCATGCTTCTAGCATCTGCTGATGGGTACTGCCCTCAGTAGGCGAGGAGGCTGCAGAGAGGCTGATGGTCTAATCACTAAACTAGAACCATGTTTTTTTCCTAATATAAAGGCAAGGAAAGCACATACAATACCACACACAATGTCACCTGATTAGGTGGTCCTGTAACTCAAGAGGCTGTCAGGCAGAGCCATCCTAGACTGCTTCTCGGATGCTTCTGGGAGTTGTAGACTTGTACAGATATGGGCCCACAGGTTAAAGCAGGGTGGGCTGTTGATCTAGTCTAGTGACTGCAACAGAGCAGATGGGAGTCTGGATGGAGGGAAACTCCTTGGGACTTGACAGGCTTGGCTTTTATCCCTTTGCTGCCTCAGGGATATGTGCGCATGTCAGCAGTGTTTTATATACGATTGATTGTTCAAAGGACTGGTACCCCAGGTTGGCTGCTGGGCAGCGGGATGCCCATATGGTTGTCCATTTAGCTGGCTTGCTGGTGATTTCCCTTTTAATATGCTCTCAGGGCTACCTACAGCTCATCAGAAAATGTCATTTTAATTTATTTTAAAAATAAATGCCCCAGTGTTATATAGCAGTGAAATAAAACATGGCCTACACAGGGACAATATAAAGCTTCAAGAAACAGTCCCAGACATTACCCACCGGTGCCAGTTAGGCCCTTTTTACATGGATGGAGGTGGGTGGGAGGATGGGTGTTTGGCCACAGTGTGTGTGTGTCCGTTTACACAAACACACACCTACCTACAACCATCTCCACCCACCTCCACTCACAGAGCCTCCTCCAGTTTTCCAGAGGGCTCCGTGGGTGGAGAGGGGTGTGCGATGGGTGGAGGTGGGCATTGCGCAGGAGCATGCACCCCCCCCATCCAGCTCGGTGTTCAGAGAGGCAAACACTGAACGGACACCCATCCCCCCACCCACCACCAGCCATTTACACAGTGACCCTCCCCCCCCCCCCCTCCGAACACCGAGCAGGGGGGGGGGGCATCCGTGTAAAAACGGCCTTAGTATTACCAGAATCCTGCTGTGAGGGGCATCAGAAAAAAGTGCTATGTTGGGGGAAGGAGGAAATACCATGCCCCTAGTGTATGACTACTAGACTCAAATGGCTGCTGACATCTGATCATTTCTGTTCAAGGTAGACTGTTAAAGATGGTCCCGAGAAATATAAAAGTCTTAGGAAGGAAAACTAGACTCAGAGGAATCTTTCAGGTTTCCAGCTGCCATACTGATATGGGGTTTTGGTAAGTGTTCCATGGTTGGATCAGATCATGGCACCTAGGGCGTTTATAGACGAGACCAAAAAGGCGGCTGATCCTTTGATCAGCCGCCTTTCTTGGCGCTCGTCTACTCGTTGCGGCTGCTTTTTAATCCGCATCGGAGGGGGCAGGCGATCCTGGCTTTACGCCGCACTTCCGGGTTCCGTGGACGAGTGCGCATGCACAGAAGGGCGCGCATGCGCACTCGCACTCTGCGCCGTATCTGAACAGCAGACACGGCATGCAGAGAAGGCGCAGGGGGGAAAGCCAGCATTTAGCAATCCCGCTTATCAGCGGAATCGTCTATAAACGCCCCTAGTCTCACTGCGGTGGCATAAAGGGCATCTGAAGCTCCCTTAACCAACCGGCCATAGGTACCTCTTGTGAGAGGATCCTAGGTGGCATAATGTATCTGGCTAGCATAGCATTATATACATCCTCCACATCACAGCTCTGGTGGATGGGGGAAAGACACATGGTCAGAACCCTGCAGTGCCTCTGCCATCCACAGTTGGCTTACCGGCCATCTCCAAACCATTCCCTGGTTAGCTTCAAAACTGGGTGGAGATGGCATAAAGACGATATGCTACCTTCTCCCCTTACCAGAGCCTGCTCCAGGTGTTCTGTCTTTTAATTTCTCCTCAGATAGTTGTGCTGTTTCACAGCCATGTAGGCTATGTACAGCTCTCATCCCCAGAAGAGATCTCCAAGGGGCTGGTCTTCCTCTCCATACCGTTATCTGTGGGAGGCTACCCCATAATCCAACTGTGGATTGCAATCTACCTCTTGGCTGCCCCCGCTCTGGACTGTACAGGTTAAGATGTTTTGGGTTTTTTTCAGTGGGAGTCATTGATCCCTGTCGGGGAAAATATCAGGCCAGATTAATCTTGCAGGGTCTTTAAGTTTGGCATCCCAAACCAGAAGCAACTGAAAACAGTAGGGATGTGCAAACGTGGTTCGGAAGTTCGGGGTTCAGCCCGAATTCAGGGTGTTTGGCCCATTTGTGAACACCCCGAATCCAAACCGACCCCCGCCTGAACTGACCGAAAAAAAATTTGGGTTCCGAACACATTCGGCAGGGGGGCGGGGGGCAGGGAGGAACCCGGTTTTCCCTCCCCCCTCCAGGCTGCGTGGGTGGAAGGGCTGCTGGGGAGCACCTCCCCGCCCCCTGCCCAGCCTGGGTAATTTTTTTTAACCCCACCCCCACCCCAGGGATCGCCCTACCTGGTGGTGATGGGGCTCTGGCCCTGGGTCTGACGGCGGCAGCGGCGGTGGGTCTGGTGGCGGCGGCGGCAGTCTGGAGTGCTTCATGCCACTACTAGGCCTTCTGGGTCAAATTGGAAGGCTTAGTAGTGGCCTGAAGCACTCCGGAGCACCACCGCCACCAGACCTGCCATCGCTGCCACCACCGCTTCCAGACCCGGACCCCAACTTACCTGGTGGTGCAGGGGTCCTGGCCCTGGGTCCGGCAGCGGCAGTGGGTCTGGCAGCGGTGCTCCTACTTCAGGCCGCTACTAGGCCTTCTGGTTTGACCCCGAAGGTCTAGTAGCGGCATGAAGCACTCCAGAGCACTGCCACCGCCGCTGCCACCACTGTCACTGCCACCGGACCCAGGGCTGGAGCTCCGGCACCACCAGTTAGGGCAATCCCTGGGGTGGGGGGGTTAAAAAAAATTTTCAGGCTCAGCAGGGTGGGGGGTAGGTGTTCCCCGGCGCCTCTTTCACTTGCACAGTTGGGAGGGGGGAGAGAAAACCACCACCACCCGCCCGAATGGGTTCGCCCCCCCCCCCCGAAATGGGCCGAACCAAATGGTTTCAGGTTTGGCCGAATCCCAAACGGGCTGAACCCCGAACCCCCAGGGGTTCGCACATTCCTAGAAAACAGAGGTCAGTTTTGAAGATATTGCCCTAAGTAAATGGGACTATTCTGAGGTGGAAGTTTACTTTCTCCTCAGCTGTAGAGATAGAGTGAATCTTTCTGCAAATAACCTACTAGGAAGCTATGGCAGCAGAACCATTTGGCCAGTTAATACTAAGATTGGATCAGTGTCCTTTCCATTCTAGAGCTCTTTATGCTGGGGGGATTGTATATTTACAATATACAATTTGGCTCAAAAATCACTTGTGGCAAATAAATGTTTGACCTGAAATCAAATGTGATCTTTATTTATAAATTATTACTTTTTGCCAAGCTTCAGCAAGCTGATCAGCATAGACGCTATTTGCTTTTTTAGCTGTAAGGAAAGAGAAAGCTGCTACCGGGTGGCTCACCTGTGAGGAAAAAGAAACAGCTGTTGCAGTTGGGGGCTCCCATCCAGCTCTTCCAATACACCCCAGCCATGACCTGCTCTGCAGTACCCCATCCCCTCTGCCTCGCACACATCTTCCAACAGATTTCTTACAACTTCCATGCTGTCCTCCCCCCCTCCCCCCGCCTCCCACCAGCTTAACTAATGACTCACCCTCAAGTGCAACCTACAGCATCTGTTGCCATTCCAAACCGGCCTGGGTTTTCTGTACAGCTCTGCCAAAACACCTCAGTCCTGGACCTCCACTAGAACTGAAATGAATATCTGAAGTGAATACCAAATTCAGCAGACTTGAAAGATGTAGATCCCCCACTTCTGCAAATTTAAAGGGGGAGATGTTCCCTCTGATAAGGTTCTACTATGCTCCCCTGGGTATACCAGTGCACACTTCCATCTTTGCCCTGACTGTCCATTAGCACTTTACAGCTTTTTATCAAGGTTTGACAAATCCAGTTTTAAAAAGAATGCACAAGCCACCAACTGCTGTTTCCAATGGCATCTGGGTGACATCCGGTGTGGGGAGGTGTGTCTAAACACCACCTGTGCGAGGTTTCTAAAAGCAGATTTTTCTGAAAACGGCATTGTCTTGGGTTTGAGAATGTTTCTATCCTGTAATGGATGTAAAGATTGTGTGTGTGTGTGTGTGTGTGTGTGTGTGTGTGAGAGAGACGATGTTTACCACTGTGACCTTTTCAGTATGCTGCACTTTCATTTGCTGCCTGCTCTTTCCATTCAACACTGTTGTCTTCACCTGAGGGGAGGAGTGCAGAGACAAGCCAATCAAATGACAGAATACTGAAAAGGTCAGAGCAATGGTGATGCATGCCAATGCAATTCACCTAGAAAAAAAGAGGACATTATAATAATTGTCCTTTTCAGAACAAAGGTCTTAAGGAGGGCTGGACATATCACAGCAGAAGACTGAATAGCTGAGAAGATTAGTAATGGGATGGCATGGGACCCCGGGGCAATTACCGGATACCGGATTTACCGGTTTTCTGGTTCTCAAAGAACCGGATTCTCGGATTAAATCCGGTATCC
>QEPC01007204.1:556410-569388 GCA_003113815.1 Sphenodon punctatus
ATCCATAGTAAGACACTACCTCCTATCCCATGACTTTTTAATTTTCTCAAGAGTCTTTTATGTGGGACCTTATCAAATGCTTTCTGGAAATCCAGGTACACTATATCTACCAGGTAGGGAGGGGCGAACAGAACGCGGTTCGGATGTTTGGTCGTTCGGTTCGAAACCCGAGTTCGGGTTCGATGGTTCGGTTCAGCCGAGTTCAGTTTGGCCGAACTTGGCAGAACATTCAAAAACAGCGAAACCGAAACGAAATCGAAACCGAAACCTAATTTTCGGCCCTGGAAAGACATTTTTCCTGCCTCCGAACTCGTCCGAACATGACCGAACTGTTTGGTCGTTCGAGAGTTCAGTTCGGACGTCCAAACAGACCGATTTCGGTCTGAACTTCGAACATCCAAACCACGTTCGCCCATCCCTACTACCGGGTTTCCCTTGTCCACATGCTTATTTACACCCTCAAAGAATTCAAACGGATTAGTCAGGCATGACTTACCTTTGCTAAATCCATATGAACTTATCTCCATTATCAACATGCCTAGCGATTCTTTTCTTAATGATAATTTCCACCATTTTGCCCATCACAGATGTCAAGCTTACTGGTTTGTAGTTTCCAGGATCACCTCTGGATCTCTTTTTAAATATTGGGGTTACATTTGCCACCCTCCAGTCCTCATGTGCAGTGGCGGTTTTTAGCAATAGTTTACAAATTACTAACAGTAGGTCTGCAATTTCATATTTGAGTTCCTTCAGAACTCTGGGGTGAATACCATCTGGTCCTGGTGATTTGTTAGTATTTAGTTTGTCAGTTTGCTCTAGGACCTCCTTCAGAGTCACGCTGATTTGTGACAGCTCTTCCAATTCATCACTTGCAAAGTAAGATTCAGGCATGAGTATCTCTCCAATATCCTCTGCAGTGAAGACCGAAGCAAAGAACTCATTCAGCTTCTCTGCAATATCCTTTTCCTCCCTAAGTATCCCTTTCAGCCCCTGGTCATCTAACGGTCCAACTGACTCTCTAGCAGGCTTCCTGCTTCTGATGTACTTGAAAAAGTTTTTATTATCAGTTTTAGCATCTTTAGCACATTGCTCTTCAAATTCATTTTGGCCTACCTTATTAACTTTTTACATCTACTTGGGCAATGCTTATGCTCTTCCCTATTTACCTCATTGGGACTCTCCTTCCACTTTTTAAAGGATGCCCTTTTGGCTCCAATAGCCTCCTTCACCTCACCATTTAGCCACACAGGCAGACATTTGGTCCTCTTCCTACTTTTTTTAATTTGTGGAATACATTTAATCTGAGCTTTCAAGATGGTGTTTTTAAAGTCTCCATGAAACATTTAATTCTTGCAACAGCTCGTTTAAGTTTCCCTCCCTAACTAGTTTCCTCATTTTTACATAGTTCCCCTTTCTAAAGTTATATGTTACCACAGTGGTTTTATTTGGCATTTTCCCTCCTGTGAGTATGTCAGATTTGATTATATTTTGATCACTATTGCCTAGCGGCTCTAGCACCGTTACCCCTTTCACTAAATCCTGCACTCCATCTAGGACTAGATCCAGAGTGGCTCCTTCTCTTGTTGGTTGCAGGATGAGCTGCTCCAGGAAGCATTTATGACATCTACAAATTTTATTTCTGCATCCCGCCCTGAGGATCAATATGAGGGTAATTGCAATCACCCATTATTACTGCGTTTCCGACTTTAGTCGCCTGTCTAATCTCCCTTAGCATTTCACAGTCAGTCTCAGGTACTCAGGTAAATCCTTGGATGGGCAACATACGAGGCTTTTCCTGCAACATACAGGGCTTTTCTGGGTCCTATATAAGGGAACTTGGTTCTTGGAAAATACCTGGTACTCGGCTTTATTTTACCACGTATTTTACCAAGCATCGAGTATTTGGCCAAGTTACTGAGGACCAGTCGAACACTTGGAGCCAATCCACAGAAACTTAGAAATACTCACAATTGTGCAGTTTTTTTACTATTTGATGGAGTCCTAGAATAAACCAACCTGAAATGACCAAAGCAGATACTTGACAAAGTGTAAACAGACATCAGTTATTACCCAAACCACAATTTTTAGTTGAGGTTTACTCATTTTTTTCAGAAACCATTTCAGCTTTGCTCTTTGCATTTGTGAAGATGATTTGTATATTTGTTTCCATGAACAAATATCCAAATTCATCTTCATCGATGTTATTTGCTACTTCATTTTCTTGTCTTTGAAATTTCAGTCAATTTGGTATTTTGGTCATATCAGTATATGGTGTTTCGGTGGGACTATTTGGCATTTATTTGAATCTGTGAATGTGATTGGTCCACCTTTGTGCTGTAATGCAGCAAACAAATTCATGTTCAATTTTTTTTTAAAAACCACACCAAATAATCCCCCCTGATGTGAACAAAGTACCATCTACCAAAATACCAACATGATCAAAGTACTGAATAGCAAAATACTGAAGTGAATTAACATACACACAAAATACCAAAACAAAGATTTGAATCTGTAAATGAACCTGGACGTGAATACCACATTGCATTTGCTTTGTTAAAATGGATTTAAATATACCAAATTCATCAAATTTGGTATTAACTTTGGATTGTCATTTCAGTTCTAATTGGAGTCTAATAAAAGGGGTAATGCAGACAAAAATTTGGGAACTCCAGAAGGTTAATTACTACTTAGCATTGGGTGAAAACAGAAGTGATGGCACCGGGAAGCCGCAGCGAATATGGTCTGCACCGTGTTGCTGCGCCCAGTACACCACCTCTGCCATGATGTGCAGCCATGGTGGCTGATCATAGCGGAGCTGACCTGGGCCATGTTGGCAGCTTGGGAACAGACTTGATAGTCTGCTGTGGCTGTTCTGGCCTGGTTGAGCGGGCCTTAGCCTAGGCTGTGATTTTGGGAGTTACTTGAGGTCAGAGCCACCAACAGAGTCCGGGACAATCTCAGGCCAACATTTGGTGGTGCTTGCACAGACATGCAGGTGAAGTCCAGTCCCAAATGGGCCATAGCAGGCCACTGTCGTGTCTGTTTTTACCCATTCTCTCTCTCTTCTCTAAATCACCATTTGGTGTGGTACACATTTTGCAGAAAAATAAGGGACATTGGTTTGTAACATGAACAAATCAATGACTTGTACCTGCCATGACACTGACCTGGCCTACTCCATGTGGGATGAATTGAGAATTCTATGATAACAAGTGTTCATAAGAAGGCACTGGGCTTGTACATGGCAGTTAAATCCTAAAAAGTGCCGTGAGGAGAAAAAGAAGCAGCTGCCAACAGGCTCACATCCCGTTTTTCTGCATTTCATTTTGGAATGTGTTGGAGAAGCCGCCGGTATTTGCTCTATTGACACATGTTTGCTGCCCAGGGTAGCTGTAATAGGCCCCAGTGGGAAGTGTGTAATTAAGATATAGGGGGATTCTGCATATTAATAGAAGCACTTGTCCTGTCTTTAACATAACCCTACTCCCCCTGCTCCCTCCCTCCCTCTCTTTCCCACTCAGCTGACTCAGGACTCCGGTTATCCTTATCGATTGGTCTGCTAAAGGGAGGACATAGGTCTGGGGACAGATAGCAAGCTGAGGTAATGAGAGGATGGCTTGGCAGGCAAAGGAAGAGAGTGTTAGTGGAAGGGTTTGGAAGAGTTTCTAAAGCTGTTAAGGGATTGACTAGTGGCTTGCCTGGTAATTAAATGCTGCTCAACTATTAAAGGCATATTTATGGGAGGTTTAACAACTTTGTTAGAGACAGTGAGCAACAGAAGCTGGATAGCAAATGATTATGTTTCCTGTGAAATATTTTGATGAAAACAGTATTTTTTTTCCCCGAGTCTGAATCACAAACATTTCTCCTGTCTTTGTTGCCAAAACAACAAATCAAAAATGTCAGCTTCTTTGGTTGTTGATTTTTTTTAATGAAAACCTGAAAACATTTGATGAAAACAGATCTTTTTTGGTTAAAAATTAAAATGCCCATTCTACTAAAACAGGCATTCTTTGTTGAAGACAGGTGATGGGAGACTTTTTGAGCTTCTCTCAGCAGGAGTTTTTATTTATTTATTTATTTATTTATTTATTTAAAATTTATATCCTGCCCCATCTGCCCTCAGGGCAACCTGGGGCAGTGAACAACATTCAATAAAAACAATATAAATTTGTTTTAATTTTTTTTTAAATACAACATGTGAGAAACCCCCCACCCCTCGCCAAAGGCCTGACGGAACAGCCAGGTCTTACATACACGCCGAAACAACAGGAGAGTGGGAGCCAACCGAGCTTCCTCCGGGAGCAAATTCCACAGCACAGGGGCGGCCACCGAAAAAGATCTAACATCGGTGGCCACCCGCCTCACCCGGGGAACCTCCAAAAAGGCTCCCACGGACGATCTCAAGGGTCGCACGGGCACATGGGGAGTGAGGCGGTCCCACAGATAAGCAGCGCCCAGGCCGTGAAGGGCTTTAAAGGTTAAAACCAGCACCTTGAACCTGGCCCGGTACTTTATAGGCAGCCAGTGCAGAGTCCAGAGCACTGGTGTCATGCGCTCCCTGCGTCCTGCCCCCGTAAGAAGACGGGCCGCAGCATACTGCACCAGCTGCAGCCTCCGGACCAGCTTCTCGGGCAGCCCCACATAGAGTGCATTGCAGTAATCCAGACTCGAGATGATGAAGGCATGGATGACAGTGGCAAGGTCAGAGTCTGAGAGATACAGCTGAAGCCTCTGGACAAGATATAACTGCCAAAACGCACTCCCCGCCACGGCCACAACCTGAGATTCCAGGCTGAGCCACGAATCGAGGAGTACACCCAGACTCCGCACCTGAGAGACCATGGGAGGGCAAACCCCTCAACAAGAGGAGATTCAACCACCCCCAGGTCCCCCAAGCCCTCACCCACCAACATCACCTCCGTCTTGTCAGGATTTAATTGCAGATGGCTCAACCTCATCCAAGCCCCCACAGCTGACAGGCACTGGGAAAATAAGGAGACTGCATGGCCTGGGTCGATAGAAAAGGAGAGGTAGAGATGAGTGTCACAGCATACTGATGACACTGCATGCCCTGAAACCCCTCATGATCCGCCCTAACGGCTGCATATAGATGTTAAACAAGAGGGAGGACAGAATGGCACCCTGTGGGACTCCAAATGTGAGGTCCCGGTGGATGAGTCCTCTGCTGCTTTCTAGTATTTCTCTCCTGGGCTGGAGGTTCCCCGAGTTCACAAGAGCTCACTGCAGAAGCCAGAACAGCCAAGATGGATTTCAGGAAAGGCAGGAGTCTTGGGTAGAGCTGGGGACAAAGAAGGATATATCAGCTTAGCCATAACTTTCTCAACTGGTCTTTTGAGCTGGATTTGAAGTTGAAGTAGAAACGTGAAAGATAAAGATTTCATACTTTCGCAATACTAGTCATCTAAATGGCAGATGAAATTTAATGTGGACAAGTGGAAAGTAATGCAAGTAGGGAAAAACAATAAAAACTATATGTACACAGTGCTGGGTTCCACATTAGGACCCAGTGCTGGGTTCCTCAGGAAAAGAACCTTGCAATCATTGTGGACAATACACTGAAATCCTTAGCTCAGTGTGCAGCAGCCGCAAAAAAAGCAAATAGAATGTTAGGAATTATTCGTGAAGGGACAGAGAATAAAACTGAAAATATCATAACATGGCACTATATAAATCTATTGTGCGACTGCACCTTGAGTATTATGTGCAGTTCTGGTTGTCCCATCTTAAAAATAGTATAGTAAAACTAGAAAAGGTACGGAGAAGGTTAAAAAAAGATGATAAAGGGTATGGAACAGCTCCCATAGGAAGAGAGACTGGATAGTTTTGGAGTCTTCAGCTTGGAGAAGAGACATCTAAGAGGGGATAATGATCGAAGTTTATAAAATCATGAGTGGCGTGGAACAAGTAAACTGGGAACAGTTATTTACCCTCTCAAATAGTACTGAAACTAGGGGATAACCCGTGAAACTAATGGGTAGCAGATTTAAAAGAGATAAAAGAAAGTATTTTTTCATTCAACACACAACTAACTTGTGGAATTTGTTGCCAGAGGATGGGGTCAAGGCCAGTAGTATAGCTGGGTTTAAAACAGGATTGAACAATTTTCTGGAGGATAGGTCCCTTAGCGGCTATTAGCCAGAGGTAAGTTTGTGGAATGTAACCCCTGGCTGTCAGGAGCTGGGAGTGCACAACAGGGAATGAATCACCCTGTTGTAACCTGTTGGGTACTTCTTCCAAGCGACCAAGTTTGGCTGCTGTTGGAGACTGGTGCTGGGCTCGGTGGACCATTGATTTAACCCAGTACGGCATTGGCACCCCTTATATTCTTATGTTCTTAATAACCTCCCTCCTCATTTTGCGTATGTATGCAGTTATTTTTTTATTTATAGGATTAATCCGCAACTGCCCACTATTAATCTGAATTCATAACGCCTGTCCCTACATTTAGTGAACGGTGGAAGCAAGTTTGGCTCCTGCACATACATCCCTTGCTTTGCTTCTAGTAGACTCAGGAAGTGTTTGGCTTAGCTTAATACACTCCAGATTGCTCCCTTTCTAGACAGGTAGTGCTTTGGCTTCCAGCTCCGATTCTGTATATGCAAACCATGCTTTAATGTAATAGCTTCCTTATGACACGGACAGGCATTGAAAAGCTCAGCGTACTTGTCCATCACCGGCCAACTGGATGCCTTCCCTACAGCCACACTGATGACTTTTTGAGAATGCCCTGCTTTTCCTTATCCCCAGGTCTAAGAGGGCTCCTAGACCTAAATGTGGAACGAACAAGCCCCCTTTTTATTGCCTTCCTCCATAGTCATTGGGCTTTGTATCCCCTGAGTCCAAGTCCATGTTGTTCTGCCATTATGCCCAATCGAGACCTCTTCACTCTTTTCTTTGCTACTCACAGGCCTCCTTGGGCAGCCTCCCAGCCTCAGATTAGTAGTGACCCCTACTAGGGATGGGCGAACAGAATGCCGTTCAGATTTTCGGACGTTTGGTCATTCGGTTCGAATCTGAGTTCGGGTTCAGCTGTTCAGTTCGGCAGAGTTCAGTTCGTCCGAACTCAGCCGAACATTTGAAAATGTGCTATCGGTACTGAAACCGAAACCAATTTTTTTTTTGTATCAGTATTTTTGGCCCTGAAACCACCCCTGGTGTCCACCCCTGGTGCCAGGAAGTCTGCTCCTCAGCTGCCTCCCCCTTCCAGTCACGTTTTTCCCACCCTAAGTCACGTTTTTCCCGCCCCAAACTCATCTGAACTCATCCGAACTTTTCCGAACTGTTCGGAAGTTCGAGTATTCGGTTCAGAAGTTCGGTTCAGTCGTCCGAACAGGCCAAGTTCGGGCCGAATTTCCAAACCGTGTTCTCCCATCCCTAGCCCCTACAGCCTCTTCTGTTTCCTGATCCTAACTGGTGAGCTGCCAGGGCAGGTATTCGCCTTTGCGGTCCCCTTAACTTCCTTTGTTGTATCAAACCCAACAAAACACAAAGTTCCCCCTGAGACATTATTATTTGTCTTCAATCATTACCTCCTTAAAATGCCTGCCAATGTCTTCAGACAGCTCCTCGCGTCTCCAGCAGCTCTGGCTGTGAGCCACAACGTAGCCCAGGCTTGGCAAAACGTGCTGCAAAGTGGCTTTTTATCCACCCACATGGATTACAAATTACAGCCCCCCTCAATCACTGCAAACAGAGTTGGTGTTGGCAGAAGACACTGTGTGTGGAGCAGCTGAAGGAATAATTCAGGCTTCAGCTTTTTGTAACTTACTCCAGCAGTTTATTCTACATCCTTACTTTGTTGCTTCTGTTCCTCCTCCTCCTCCCTCTTCATTTTTCTACCTTCACTTGTCCCATCCCACTGTCTCTGGCTCTTTTCATGGGACCTAGCTCAAGGGGCAGAGGAGACACACAGACTCCCCCACCCCAAAGAAACTCCATTTTCTAACAGTCCCCGTTGTCTCTAGGCTGCCTTCTTATCCTTGCTGAACTAATAACACATAAGAACATAAGAAGTGTCATACTGGTTCAGACCAATGGTCCATCTAGCCCGTGTCTCCGACAGTGGTCAATCACAGTGGTTTGGGAAAAGCACCCAACAGGTCACAATGGGGGATCCATTCCCTGTTGTTTTCCCCCAGCTCCCGTCATGTTCCCTGATCCTGTCTGGCTAATAGCTGCTAATGGACCTATCTTCCAGAAACTTGTCCAGACCTCTTTTAAACTCAGCTATAGTACTGGCCCTTACCACAGCCTCTGGCAGTAGATTCCACAACCCAATTATACGCTGAGTGAAAAAATATTTTCTTTTATTTGTTTTAAACTTGCCACCCATGAGTTTCATGGAGTGTCCCCTAGTTCTAGTACTAGCTGAGAGGGTAAATAACTGCTCCTTGTTTATTAGTTCCACACCACTCATGATTTTATAGACCTCTATCATATCTCCTCTCAGTCGTCTCTTCTCCAAACTGAAGAGCCCCAACCTACCAAGCCTCTCCTCATACGGGAGCCCTTCCATGCCCTTGATCATTTTTGTTGCCCTTCTCTGTACCTTTTCTAGTTCAGCTATGTCTTTTTTGAGATGGGGCGACCAGAACTGCACACAATATTCGAGGTGCGGTCGCACCATTGATTTGTATAGAGGCATTATGACATCCTCAGTTTTATTCTCTATCCCCTTCCGAATAATTCCTAACATTCTGTTTGCTTTTTTGACTGCTGCTGCGCACTGCGCTGTGGATTTCATTGTATTGTCCACAACCACCCCCAGATCCTTTTCCTGAGTGGTAACTCCTAGCTTAGTACCCAGCATTGTGTACGCATAGTTTGGATTATTTTTCCCTACGTGCATCACTTTGCACTTGTCCACATTAAATCTCATTTGCCATTTAGATGCCCAGGCACCCAGTGTCGTAAGATCCTGTTGCAGTTCCTCACAGTCTGCTCGTGTTTTAACTACCTTGAATAACTTGGTGTCGTCTGCAAATTTGATCACCTCACTCTTAACACCCTTTTCCAAATCATTAATGAATACATTAAACAGCACCGGTCCCAATACAGATCCCTGAGGCACACCACTTTTTACATCTCTCCATTGTGAAAACTGACCATTTAGTCCAACCCTTTCCTTTCTATCTTTTAACCAGTTTCTGATCCATAGTAAGACACTATCTCCTTTTTAATTTTCTCAAGAGTCTCTCATGAGGGACCTTATCAAATGCTTTCTGGAAATCCAGACCTAGGAATGAGGATGTTCAATCAACCACTGCCTCTCTTCTTGTGAGTTGTTGCCAGGCTGTAAGCCAGACTCCACCAGGATCCTGGGCAGGTATCTCAACCATGCTGCCATTCGGAACCATCCACGACCCTGGACTACAGCCTTATTATTTATTTATTTATTTATTTATTCATTTATTTTGTAAAACTTAATATTCCACCCATCCTGCCACAGGCAGCTCTGGGCAACTTACAATAAAAACAACTGCTTATGACCTGCTTCTACCTAACAGCAATGGTCTTCCAATTTCCTGGGTAGCCAGCTCTTCTGACTGGCTTGCCTAAGCTACTTAAAACTCTGACAGGAAGCCAGTTGTATGTAGACACTGATGATTACTTGTTGATGCTCCATTCTTCTCGTCTATTCATTTTGCCTCCTGTAACATCAGGGTGAATTTAACTTCCTGAGGGGGGAAATCTCTCCCACCTTTCGAATTTAAGTCTGCTTTAACAGCCACCTCAGAAATCCCCATCCCTGACAGCAGGAGCAGGCATTCCCCCTGGCCCCAGGGGTGGTGGGGGATTCTGCCTTCCCCTGCTCTACTCTGACAGCAGAACAGTAGAAGATGCCCCTGAGGGGTGATGGAATATAATGCTTGGAGGCAGCTAAAGACAAGAGGGGGTACAAGGGCAGATCTTAGAATTTGTGTAGCCCTACCCCATCTTCCATGGCCTCAGGCTCTTGGGAACACCCTCTGCGGGTACCTCCCCTTTAAAAAAGGGTGCTTATGAAAAATACATGGTACAAGGCTGCATTGCTTCTAGTGCAGTCCTGTCATATGTATTTTCCATAAGCATCCCCTTTTAAAGGGGAGGTATGGTAACCCTATCTGTGGGGCCCTACAGGAGGTTATGTTTGAGGCCCTGCTGGGAGGGAGTGGGAGTCATGCACTTTTCCCTGGTTAAAACAGGGGCCACTGCACAGCCCCCAGAAGTAAGAAAATAGTGGGGCCCAAGGGTAGTTGCCCTGGTTCACCCTGTGGTAAGGCCAGCCCTGGGGGGACCATCAGGATCATGAAATAGAGCTTCTTGGGCAGAGCTCCTGGTGCCCCCTCTGACCTTTTTATGCCCTTGAACATTAGCTGAGGATTTCCCCCCAAAGGCTCTGCAATGCTCAGATGTAGCTGGCTTGAATTTCTCTGGTGGCTTCATTTGAATTTAAGAACTGGGGAGGGGGGTGTGTTTAATGACTTAGCTGTGCGAGTGGATAATGCAATCAGTGCCGTATTCCTGGCTCTATTTAGCATGCGGCTAAATTCAGCTGACTTTACCTTGTCCCCTGCGTTTGACATGCCACAGATTTTCCTACTGATGATGCAGACCTCATTATAGAAGATATTGGGGTGGGGGGTGGGGAGTCTGAGCAGTTACTTGGTTACTAAACAAGGGACTTTTGACCTGAAACTCATGTGGAAGACAGTTTGGAATTGAGGGCTAAACTGCAAGTTTCTGCTGAAAGCAGCAGTTGAGTTGGAAAAAAAATACCTGATGTGATATCTTATCCGTCGTATTTGGCCGCTTCAAACCCAGCCTGTCAGACCAGATAAATTTGCTCTACTCCGTCCTCATTGGTTTATTTGGTTTGGTTTGTCTGTTTCTGTTTGGTTTGAAACAAACAAACAAACAAACATGGATGGTTGCCATGGCCTGATGGTACAGGTAGGTGGTTATGAATTCCCTGAAGCCCAGAGCTGGTCCCAAAAAATTGGTGGTAAGACTGATCCAGGAACTAACTGTCTGGATTTTTTCTTATTCCTTCATCTGTTCTTAATTCTTATTCATTTCTCTTAGGCCCAAAGAAGCTACAGGATCCATTAACAAGTTTGAATTCTTACAAGGGAGGAAAGGGGCACAGACTGCAGAACTCCCTGGGGTAGGGATGGGCGAACGTTGTTCGGAAGTTCAGAGTTCGGACTGAACTCGACCAGTTCAGTCGACCGAACCAAACTTCCGAACCGAACTCGATTTTCGAACCGAACCAAATTTCTGAACTCGGCTCTGTTCACCCATCCCTAAAAGATAATATTCCATTTAGTTCAATGGGGTTTGAATTTCCGAACTTTGTTTGGAAGTTCGGAGTTCGAACCGAACTCGAATAGTTCGGTTGACCGAACCGAACTGAATTTCTGAACTGAACCGAACCAAACAGAATTTCCGAACTCGGTTCTGTTCGCCCATCCCTACCTGGGGAGTCTGAACTCCTTTAAGAGTAATGAGAGTCAGGAGATCAACCTCTACGTCTGGGTAGAAAGAGACATGGAAGTAGCACACTTTGTCCCGGACCTTACTTGCACATATGTGTAGGCAGTGGCACCACCAGATTGAGATTGCCCTGGGTCATGTCAGCGACTAGCCCGGGCTGTGACCTTGGAAAATCTCCATGGTCTAGGGCCCACTCGACTGGGACAAAACAGGCCACACAGTGAGCTAGACACATCTGTTTCTGGGCTGGCATATCGACTTAGGTCAGAGCCACCATGGCAGGGGGCAGGTTGGGGGGGGGGTTGCCCATCATGGTGGAGTGGGTGCTAAGTGCAGCGCGGGGGAGAGACCGACCGTCCGCACATGTGGGCAGTGGGACAGTGCCCTGACTGCAGGTACATTTGTTCAGCAGTGAGCACCCCGGCCCAGAATATACTCGCTGCAGTTTTCTTCCCCGGGCCATGTTGAACTGCTTCTGCACTGCCATTGTGTGTGTTACTACCCATTAATGGTCCATTAATGGCTATTAACCAAGTAGCTTACAGAATGACCTTCTTACTGTTGGGACTTGGGAGCTGGAAGTGAACAATGGGGAATGAATTGCCCATTGTGACTTTTGGTTCTTCTTCCATGCGATCGAGATTGGCCACTGTTGGAGGACAGGATGCTGCGCTTGATGGACCATTGCAATCTGACTCAGTATGGCACTACTTATGTTCTTATGTTGTTATGTCGCACTCTTCCAGCGGTCTAGTACTCTTAGCATGTTAATGGGCAGAATAGAACCTGTTAGTTTGAGTCATTAGAGATGGGTGAACGCAGTTCGGATGTTTGGAGTTCAGACCAAACTTGGCCTGTTTGGACGTCCGAACCGAACTTCTGAACTGAACTTGAACACGGCTGAACAGTTTGGTCATGTTCAGGTGAGTTCAGATGAGTTTGGGGGCAGGAAAAATGTGACTTCAGGCAGGAAAAACGTGACTGGAAGGGGGAGGCAGCTGAGGAGCAGACTTCCTGGCACCAGGGGTGGAGACCAGGGGTCGTTTTAGGGTCAAATGATACGGATTTTTAAAAAAATACTTTGCATTCGGTATCGGTATCGATATTGATAGCGCTATTTTCAAATGTTCAGCCAAGTTCGGCCAAACCGAACTCCACCGAACCGAACAACCGAACCCAAACTCGGATTTCGAACCGAACGTCCAAACATCCAAACCGCGTTCTATTTGCCCATCCCTATGAGTCATGTCCATAAGAGATGGGGAAGTGACACCTGGTGGAAAAGCAGGGCACGGCAAGCACCGGGGTCGCAGCCCTGGAAGGGGTGTCCCATGAGGGGGTCAAGGATAAGTATGGTCCTCAGCCGCAAAGGCATCCAACTCCTTACTCACATCTAGAAAGGACACTTTCCCCTTTGGCAGTGGCGGCCCTCACCTGAGGATGTCTGGGGAAGTGCCCTGCCCCCCTCCCCCCCCCCCC
>QEPC01007204.1:570252-587121 GCA_003113815.1 Sphenodon punctatus
CCCCCCCCCATTCCCCAGTCCCGCACACCCTCCCCCCCTTCCATCCCAGGCCCCCAGCCTGGGGAGACGAGACACTGGGGAAGGAGGGGTGAGTAAACGTGGGGGGTGACTTATTTTAAGCTTGATATGCATGTAGACTGTGTTTTCTTCCATCTGATGTTAACCCTGGGAACTTCTTGCTGCTGGGTTATGCCATGCCATTGGCATACTGTCCCCTTGGCTCTGCCTACCATCCCCCTGGCTCTGCCCCTAGGCTCGCCGGTCCCAACCTTACTGCCCCAGTGCCCCTCCAACATCAAAACCCACCAGTCGCCCCTGCCCTTTGGCCTAGGCCAGCGGGCTGGATCAAAAGGGAGACATTTGAATTAGAATTAGAGCTGGCACTGGAGGGCACATCCACGTCAGACCCCTGCCTGTTTTATTGTTGTATAGGTTAATAAGTGGTACTGGATCCAAATTTCTCAGGGCAATTACCCCACCTGCCTAATTATGATTTGATTAAAGAGTGCGGCCATTTTAAACCAAACACATGTCTTTGTTTCATTCCGGGGTGCGCTGACAAACAGCAAAGGACCTGGTATCAGCAAGCTCCAGAGCGCCAGGCAGGGGGATCCCACTGAACATCTGGAAATCTGCCTGTGGAAGCAGGCCAAGTCCTGAAACCACAACGCACTCAAAGATCCAAAGTAAGCCTTAATCAACACACAATCCATTCCTATATATCACCATTGTTGGGGCTAAACTCCCCCCTGACCAGAACAACATACCATGAAACCTGAAAGATCCTCAGACAGCTAGACCAACAACTAAAAATATCAAATTAAAAGTGGAAATTGAGAGGCACAAAGCACATTAACACATACTTGAAAACCGCAGGGCAGTATTTTAGTTTCTAATACAGAAGCCAAAAAGAGATTTTTGTGTGTGTGTTTATTTCTGTTTTATTGAAACCCAAATGCACAGCCCTCGCTGGGGTATCTTTTGGTGGAGATCTATAGGGCTTTGGTGTATGTTAAGTATGTTTCTGTGGAGTTGAGAGATCTGTTCCATGGAGATGTGGTGGTGTGAAATAAAGAATTTCTCCTTTTAAATAAGGGAGGGGGGTCACATGCTTAGCTAGTAGGATTTTATTTTACCAATTCTCTTTCTTTCTCTTCTATGATTTTAACTACTGATCAGTTCCAGCATTCTGGGGTTTTTTCATATGCAATGCAGCCCTGCTAAGATCCCATCTTCTCATCTCTGATAGATCATATCAAGTTCATTTTCTTCTACGTCTTAAAAAGTCACACCCCTTTGCAGGTGGGGGACCAGCCCTGTACTCTGAGCTCCTGCTATTCAGACCTGAGCACTTCAAGAAGTGGAATTTGTGACCTGGAGGAATGAAGAAGTGGAAGATCTTTTTTTATACTTCTGTGGCACACTCATAGGGAGGCCACAGCAGACTGTGTTGAAGAGTTGATACCTGTCTTATGTGCTTCACATAATATAACATTAAGAGCTTGCCATTAATGTACTCCTGCTCTACCTTATGTACTGCTCCCTCAGAAACACTTGCTGCATGGGCTAAAGAAAGCAGGGGGATCTGCATGGTACGTCTTGTCAATGCAAGACAAGGTTGCTAAAATTGGACAAATATGGGAGGCTACCATATTTAGGATGGGAGTCCCATCTTAGCCTGTTATTCCAGACTTGCTGCTTTTAGTCGTGCATGGGCCACTCGCCGCGTGAAATCCCAGTGCATGTAAAAATCCCGTGGGTGGGGTTTAGACGAGATTTCTCATGCACTATAGCCGGTCGTGCATTCTTTTAAAACCATGGATTAAATACCTCGATATTGAGGTATTTAGTCCACGGTTTTAAAAGAATGTACAACCAGCTATAATGTGCAAGAAGTCTGGTATAATCCCTGCCCATGGGATTTTTACACGCCACTTGATTTCACACTGTGATTTCCCCGTGCACGTCTAAAATCACCAGATGGCTAAATTGGGAGCCTTCTCAGCGGCTTTTGCAAACACTTAGCATCTCCTTTACTGCAACACTCAGAGGACTCATTGCCCTAATGCAAGGACATAGGCTACTTGGGGGGAGGGTGGGGCATGCCCCCCCCCCCCCATCCAGATTTTTGGAAGCCCTACATAATCCAATGGAACTCCTGTCCAGCCCCCACTCCTGTGCTCCCCCCCCACCCCCCACTATAGAGAGTCAGTTACCACTCACCTATGTGCAAGGGTGAAGAACCTTTCCTGCAGGAGACATTAAAAAAATTAGGACAAGCTCCGAGGGACGCATAGAAGTTGGGAGCAGGTGCTTACAGAGTGCGGTCATGAAGAGAAGAGTTCAGATCATGGATCTGTGCCATGGATCTGTCTCTTGTCCTTCTTTGCATGCCCTCATATCTCCTTCCTTACCCTGAGCTCAATTTTTTAGTGCTTGGGGGATAGGAACTGTATACAGGGGCCAAATCCAGAAACTGGAAAGGGCTCACATAAGAGGCAGGCCTTATTTGGCCCTCAGGGCTGAGGTTCCCCACCACTGCCCTGATGGTCTCATTTTTCACCCGCAGACACCTTGAGACAAGGACAAGGTACAATTAACTTATGGAACTCATTGCAATGAGATTCTGTGAAAGGTAGTAGTATGGCCGGTTTCAAAAAAATGAGTGGATATGTTCATGGATAATAGGTCTGTCAAGATGCAATGATCGGTCCTTTATTGGCTAATAGCCAAGTTGACTGAAGGATACAGCCTCTTACTGCCATATATTACCACTCCATATATTAGGGGTGGAGAAACATTTCTGTCCTGAGGGCCACATTGAATATTAGTACAAGCTCTGAGGGCCACATTGGGCTGGGGGTGGGGGTGCTTAACGGGTTTATTCAAGAAAAGGAGAGCCCAGATCATGGATCTCTGCCATTGATCTGTCCTCTACCTTTGTGTGCATGCCCGCCTCTCTGCTTCATCATCATGAGCTCCGTTTTTCAGTGCTACGGGGTAGAGAATGGATCCAAGGGCCAGATCCAGGTACTGGAAAGGGGCCATATAAAGACTTGCCGAGGGCCGCATTTGGTCCCCGGGTCAGAGGTTCCCCACCCCTGCCATATATGATCTGTTTTTATACTTCCTCTGAAGCATCCTGTTTTGGCCACTGTCAGAGACAGGACCCTGGGCAAGACAGACCCTTGATCTAGAGCTGAAATGGTTATGCGCCACTATTTGGTATCGGGCCAGATCCAGGGTATCTGACCTTCTTCAGCAAGGACTGGATACTGAGTGGTATCCATTCATTGTTTTGTGGATTACCAGTTGGTTGTTTTACTGATTTACCATGTTACCACATAATACCGCCGTGCAACATTTATTGTATTGTTTTTTACCATTTACCCATAATTCCTTTCCTGTTGCATCCCGCCAATACCACTGGACCTGGTTTCAGAAAAGGAACTGTAATATTCAGTTACATAGTAATAAAGTAATGGTAATACGGTAAACTGGTTAACCATTGAGGTATTATCCTGTTATTCAATTTGTTGGTTAGTCGTTGTGGTAATCAGTTAAGAACCGGATAACTGCCAAACAATCCAGTGGATAATACATTTACTTACTATTCGGTTAAGATCTACATTGATCTGACTCAGTATGCCCACTATCTTTTTAAATTTCAGCCCTAGAAGCAGCATTCACAAAGCCCGTACCTTTCAGTTCTAATTAATGCTGCACCAAATTTGAATGTTATTTTGACTGAAGGTGTTTCTGGTTTGGCTGCTGAAACTGTCATCCTTCTGCTTGGGAAGCTATAACTGTACTTTCGGAGCGGCTGCTTTGATTTCCATTGCTTGCCTGGATCATTACCGATAGGGTAATGACTGGCAGTGGACCAATCAGATCTCCAATATCGCTATGTCAGTTTCATAATTAATACTACTGCAAACTAAGCTTATTGTGATTTAATTAGTAATGCTGTAATAATGCTACCGCCTGGGCTTAGGGTTACTAATTTATATAAATAGCTATGTTAATGTTTGGAGCACCAAGTATTAATTGCATGCGTCTCAGCGCTAGAGTCTGGTTGGTTACAAAGAGAGAAAGAAAGAAAAAGAAAAAAAACTACAGCCCTTGCTGTGTTTAAAACAAAGTCGTTTTTGATCTCCTGCCTGTTGTTTTTAAATAGGCAACAGGCCTGGGTAAAGCTTGTGGGATTTGAGTAGTATGGGCCAGGGATCAGTACTTGAGATTCAAATCCCTTTTAAGAAAGATCCTCCCCACCACTTCTTCTTATATAAATAAATAAATCCAAGCAGGTTTGCATCAACAGTTCCAATTTGCCACAATGGGAAGCTTGCACACATGAGAGATCTCCATGTAGCCAGCTCACATTTTATTTTCAAATATGGAATTAAAGGAGGTGAGAGAAAAAATAAAAATAAAAGGTCCATGGGAGAGCAAGAAGGATTTGCATACATCAGGGCCTCTGTACAAGCCAGGGCATAAGCTCTTTCTCTGGGGCTGGATGAACTACACAAGTAAATAATCATTTCCAATAGAAAGCTTTCCTGCACTGATGGCATCTCACCTATCTTGCTACACTGAGACAAAGGGTGTCTTCAGACGTTACGAGATCACGGTGAACCACGGTGAATACCCACCTGTGGTCACCGTGTCTCGAACGTCTGTTTGGCGGCCGCGCGGCCCCGCCCCCTCCCAGTTTCCCCGCCGGGATTCCCCCGGCACGTCTGATATGCCGTGACGGGGCGACCCTGGGGGGGAATGAAGCCGGTGGTTTCGGTACGGGGCCAAAGGGCCCCATAACGTCTGAAATCACCCAAAGATGGATAGTGAGGTGGGAGTATATACGCCATTTGGAGGGCCCACTCCTGCAGATGCTTACATGGTTGCTTATTAACGTTAAGTACTGCATCTGAAAGGAACCAGGGCTCAAACCAGCATTCTTGGGGTGATGGGCAGTGGCTAGCTTCACTGCACCACCTCTGCTTTCTAGTCTGGGATTTCCCTGTAGGGCTCTCCTGTGCTGCCTGCTGATCAAGCCATGCCATGGTGTAGCTAGATATTGGAATGGTCCTGGTGCAGAGGATGGAATAGGCCCTCAACATCCTGCCCCCACACCAGATGCATATGCATTCCACATGCACTGTGGGCATCCCGAGCTTGTGGGCTGCAGTGCAGCTGCACCTGTTGCACATATTATAGTTACACCCCTGGGCAACATCGTCCAGCCTTCTGATGAGCCCCTGGACTTTAGATCTGTTCTACATAACCCAGCTTTCTGATTGGCTGCCTGCCAGCATATGAGATCTGGCTAAGCTGAGTGGAACACTGGTTACTTCCTGTATGCCCTGATCCAGCCTGCTCTGTTCTTGTGTCTACCCCTGCCATGTCCTGGAGCTGATTCTGACACTTCCTGATTTTTTATCCCCTGATCCTGCCTCTGCTCCATCCCAGTCCTGATTCTGTCCTACTTCTGACCCAGACCTTACCATATACTTAACAACATCCAGTTTGGGGCACTTCACTTTCAGAAGGATACTGTTATATGACAAGCTTCAGAGGGTTCAGAGGGGAGCAACAAAGATGATAAAGGGGATGGAGAGAAAAACCTACAAGGAGAGGTTGAAGGAAGTGGGAATATTTAGTCTAAATATACAAAAAAGAAAGAAGTTTAAAGGAACTGCCTGACCAAACAGAAAGGTCTTACATTGTTTCCAGAAGATGAACAGACTAGGGCTTAGGCCCAGGGGAAGGGAGTTCCAAAATCACGGTGCAGGCACTGAGAATGCCTCCCTGCGCGCCGTAGTTGTAAAAACATCTCAGAGAGATGACACCTGCAAGAGGGGTCCCAAACTGACCTCAGGGGCCACGAGTGGACATAAGGGAGGAAGCAGGCTTTCAGATACCTGGGGCTCAAGCTGTTTAGGGCTTAATAGATTAAAACCAGCACCTTGAATTGTGCCTAGAAAAGCTATTGGCAGCCAGTGGAGACTCTGGAGCACGGGTGTAATGTGCTCCCAGCGACCCACCCCCAAAAGAAGACAGGCACCAACTGCAGCTTCCAAACAGTCTTCAAGGGCATCACCATGAGCGCATTGCAGTAGTCCAGTCTCAACATTATGAAGGCATGGATGACGGTGGCCAGATCCGAATCTGATAACAATGGTTGTGGCCTTCTCACTAGACATAGTTGGTAAAAGTCACTCCTGGCCACTGCCACAACCTGACAATCCAGGTGCAGCAGTAGATCCAAGAGCACCCCAAGGCTGCAAACCTGAGTGACCAAAGGAGGTTGGACCCCATCAACAACAGGGGTCCCTACATCTCCCAGGTCACACAGCCAGCCAACCATCATCAGGTTGTGTTGTTGATGAGAATACACAAGAGAGCTTATTCCAGTTCAGTGAACTTAGCACCAGATATGAGACATATCTTAATGGGTTCTGAATAGTGCTGAAACTTGGTCCTTGGTTTTCTTCGGGAAACACCGAGGACTGGTGCATTCAGCCTCGATTTCCCAAGTTCCAAAGTTCCGAGGAAGAGCCCTGGGACTTTGGAACTCAGCCAAACCTCCTCCGAGTGCAGGGAAGGGGGATGGAGACCAGCATTAGGTCCCTGCTTCCCCTTCCCTGGCTCCCGCTGGCTGGGGAGGGAATAGGCCAGTGGGGGCCAGGGAAGGGAATCAGGGGCCTAGTGGGTTGCCTGGTGGGGGTCAGGGGTGGGTGGTTGGGGGGGCAGGAGCATAGCAGTGTGGGCAGGGATGAGTTACTTACCTTCCAGAGGGGTACCACATGATGCATGGCCTCTTCCCAGCTTGTAAGTTTGGAAGTTAAGAGAAAACACCGACTGAGCATGCTCAGGAAGGGTCTGAACGGTCCTTTCTGAGCATGCTCAGGCATTTTCAAAGATGATGCTGGTAGCATTAGATTTTTGGCTTTTTTACTTTCAAACCTACAAGCCGGGAAGAGGTCACACATTGTGCGGCACCCATCCAGAAGGTAAGTAACCCACCCTGACCCCCTGCTAAGCTCCCCGCTCCCCCTAAGCACCCCCAGACCCATCTCCAGCCTCAGAAGCTCACAAGTATTCTCAGAGGGTCCGAGGGGTGGCCCAAACACTCAGAACTGCTCCTTGGACCCTCAGAGAATACTCGCAATTATTTTTTTTCCTATTCAGAACAACCCTAGTTCTGAAGCTTCTTTGGGTAGTCTTGAAAAAACCACTGTTCCTGTAAGCTGTCATGGCATTAAAGGAAATGGGTCGTACATCTGAGATGTGTATGTCTATGAATTGGAAGGTGGAGATCAGGATATATGGTGGCATATAAAGAGTAGTACTGCAGTGAGTGATGACCAAATCTTGGAATATTTTCCTTCTGATGTTATTTATGGCTTCTAATCTCCCTCTGGCTACAGTCCCTGTCTAAGCTCTCTTTCAATCCACTGTCCAAGCAGACTTCCTTTTATCAGGCTTTCTTCTGTTGCTGTAAGAATAATTGACTCTTAGAAGTCATCAGTTCTGGAAGTCAGCCTTTGAACTGAGCTGGGCCTCACATAGGCACAAGAGTGGGGCTTTTGGAGACCAGCTGGGCTTGCTTTGCTCATTATCCTCTTCCTTCCCTGAACTAACATGCCAGTACTTTGCATGGGTAAAATCATGGCTCTGCTGAAATCAATTTGCCATTGATTTCCATAAATCTCCTCCTAAGGTCTTGTATCCACAAACATTTATCTGTGCGGTAGAGATCTTATAGTTTCTTATCTACATAAGAGAAAAAAACTTTAAAAGAAGCAGAGTTATTGTTTATAAATATTTCTACCGCAAGTGAGGTCCTCATTCCCTCTGCCCAAATTTCATGATGTCCCAACCTCTGGTTGCACGTCCCTTTAAGATCAGATCCACAAAGTAGCAAAGTTTGTACGTTTTCTTCCCACTATTAATGTGATTTACTTATAAATGTGTACAGTCCACAAAGTAACTTTCAGACTCCTCCTCATCTTTCTCATGGGCCACCAGGCTCCCTCCCAGACTACTTGCCTCAAGTAGGAGTTCCAGCTGTGGGCTTGAGTCCAGTTTGGGACAAAAGTTTAGGTCTTAGCTGGGCCTAAGACTGAATAAATACATTGAGCCTGACTCAAGCCCAGGTCTCATGCAGCTGGGCTCGTCTCAGCCCATGCTCAATGTGAAGACACAATGCTCCATAAGGCCTGGGGCCGCATCAGAAAAGGCAGGACCAAGGCATTTTCCTGCCCTATTTACAACATGAACACAGCCCCTATGGGCCACAGTGATGTCACCACACTTTGTAAGTCTTTCTGCACCTATGAAACCTGGCCCAATCCTGTGGGGACTTGGGCAAACAGTGTAACCCAGCCCAGGACAAAAGAAACTGGTTAGGTCCTATCAGGTTTGGTCTGAGTCACAACCCTCTACTGTGGGCCTTCCCATCCCAGGCAGCTCCCTGTTAAACCCTGATGATGTAGGTCTAGGCTTCTTGTTAAGCCTTCTGGCTGACCAGCCAGCTCCAGAGTGAGCCGTTATATCACAGGGCCATAGGGCAAGTCCCCAGGTTCTACCTCACCCACTTCTGCATAGGGAACAATGTGAGACAAGATCCCACCCCATGCGGAAGCTTCTTCCTGAGCTTAGCCTCTCTCTGATGGTAGCTCTCCTGCTGAGGTTTAGGCCTGGTCTTCCATAGGGCTTTATTCTAACCTCAGATGGCCAGCAGCTTCCTCCACTGCTCCAGGAGGCCAATTAATATCCTCAGGTTCTCTCGGTCATGTGCTTTCCCATAAGGCCTGCACTGCAGTGGCTTGTATCTCCCTTAGGGAGGGGATGGATGGGCCCCTGGTGGCATAGATCCATCATCTGGACCATCCCCTTCATTTTCCCATCCTGAGCATTCCCCCTTAACCACCTCAGTCACCAACTCCTCTCCAGCCTACAGATTTTGTATTGTGTGTTAGTCATTTTCAAAGTGTCCCACTGGAGGGAAAAGATTCTTCCATCCTGTTGTAAACGTTAGGGAACTGTTGAGCCGCTCCTGTTTAGTTAGAACTGGGACTAGGATGTTGATAGTGGTAGCAGAATGAATCAGAAAGGGAGGGACAATAGAGAGAAATCCAATGCAGCAAAAGAAACACTTTAAAGCTGTAAGTTCCTCCTCATATTGGCAGAGTAATGTTTGCATGCTGGCTTAGCATGCCTCATCCTGTTAAATAAATATTGTGACAGTTCTAATCCTAGCTGTAACCAGAACTTGGATTTTCACCGAGGGCAAACAGTAATGGCTACAGTTTAAGTATTTCAAATAAGCCTCTAATTTAGATCTACAAAGACAGACAGTGTTGCTTGTTAAATAAATATCCAACTCATCCGCTACCAGGCCAGTTGTTGTGGGTAAGTAAGATATATCTAGCAGATGGACGTTTAACTCGATGGTGGACAAGCTAGTTTTTGCGCTGTTAGATGTTTTTAATTAAAGAAACAAAAAATATCTCCCTTTGGCTTTTGTAAGCCCTCTTTAAGAATTTTGAAAGCTATCAAAAGAGACAGCTCCAGCATGGTGAGGGAATTGGGTATCATTTAATAGCTAAAAAGAAAATGACAAATTCTGGTTCGTAATAAACGTGCTGCCGCCACTTTATGAAATGTTAATTGGAACACCTTGCACTTCTTTTAATGCCTTTAATGAATTAATGGAGATGCCAGTCTCTATTTAGGGACCAGTTAAATTCCAAGGCAGCTCCATTTACCTCTTGTGTATATTATTTCACCTCATATGTCTCTTATATAACCAGTAAACCGTCCTTTCATAAATCTCAATGAAGGGCTTCCTGGAGGTTCTCGTGGAAAATGAAAGCCCATCTCATAAAGGGTTTGTTACTTTCTGCATTACAAAACTGCTGTTTCCTTCTTGCCCCTTACTGTGCATAATAATTTCTTTTCTTTTTTTAATTTTATTTTTTTTTAATAGAAAAAAAGAGTACACCAGGGAATGAGCTCTAGTACAGGGAAATGTTTGTCAGCCTCTTAAAAAACATTTCCAGATGGCTGGGCTGTTGTAGAAACAGGCAGTTTTATTGCATGCCATGCTCCACATCTTTCCCACATGAGATCTGGCTGCATGCTCTAGGCCTGAAACGAGAAACTTTGGCGGTGCTGTTTCAGTCAGAAGCAGGGCATTTGCCGAGATTCGTGTGACACAGAAAATGAGTGGCTTTCCCCGTTCGCACTAATTTTTTGTTATTTTTCATAAGTTGAATGAGGATGCTATGGGGCAGGTCCCAAGCCCTGAGTGTGCCCTGCATGCCACCCCTGGGGACCATGGAGATGAAAACATGCTGGGGAAGTGCTAAGAATTACCGTAAAAGTGCTGTAAAGCTGGGGTAGAATTCCTGGAAAGTGACAAAAAGGTCCTAGAAAGTGACGGAAAATGACAAAAAAGTCCCAGGAAGTAACATAAATGATAAAAAATTGCCAGAAGCACAGAATCACCGGAAACAGCAAAAGTACCAACAGACACCCACAAGCACTCCTGAAAGGTCGGTCTTTCCCCTCAGAACGGGAACACTCGCTCTCGTCTCAGCCCTAGCATGCTCCTTCCCCACTGCTGCTAGGGAGAGTGAGCTAGCTCCCCTCAGATCAACTTTAAAGCAGTGGTTCCCAAAGGTTTTTCCATTGCGATCCCATTTTGAGACTTAGGATGCAATCCTCTGCCATTAAATGGCAAGCCTCCCCATTGCAGTTAATGGTGGAAAATTGTCCTGCCAATTATAATTCCATGACCCATTGGCTAGTTTAGGTTGCTTCCCCCTCAGGCTGTAATTCTGCTCTTGACAGAGGCAAGTTCTGCAACAATTTGGGTAAATGAAAAATCCTGCAGAAATGGCTTTCAGTCTCAGCTGTGCAGAATTCATGGGCCCCTGCTAAGAGGAGTGGAAACCTATGGATGTGCAAGGGGACGGGGGGTGGGGACGGGGAATCTAGAATTATAATTTTTTATTCTGATTTCAGTGCCAATTTTGTGGGGGTTTGTGTTTTCTGTTTTAAAATGTTGGGACCTTTTCTAAGGGGAAAAATTGCTACAGTTCATTGGGAAGCAAGCAAGTAGTGGGTTCAGTCTGAGTATTGTCTGTGCAAGGGTGTACAACCCTCTGTGTGTGTGCATACGCATGCATTGTCATGAGAAGCATTGTTCTTCTGGCAGTTTAAACATCTTTCACATTTCATTATATGTTGTGCTGATCGGGGGGAGTTCAGTCCCAACAATGGGGATCTGTAGGAGTGGATTTTGTTTTGATTTAGGTTTACTTTTGATCTATGAGTGCTTTGTGGTTCGGGGTCTTGGCATGCTTGTACAGACAGCTGGATTTTGAACTATGCCAGGGAACCAAATGGGATGGGGCAACGCTGTGAGGAGCTTGCTGATACCAGGGCCCTTTACTGTTTTTACAGAGTCATTGTAACAGGCGGTGGCCTGTTCATCTCTCTCTCTCTCTCTCTCTCTCTCTCTCTCTCTCTCTCACACACACACACACACACACACACACTGCTGCATGCCCCTGCTTGCTTACTTCCCAGCCAACTGTAGCAGGTTCCAACATTTTGAGACACAAAACACAAAAAACTAAAAAAAAAAAAATGGTCTTGAAACCAGAATAGAAATCAGAAATAAAAAATGTGTTCCCCTTTCACATTCATAATAAATGTATGAAATCTTAGCATTTCTAGTCAATTTTAAGTTTGAGAAAAATAGTCAGACTAGGTTTATTTCTGATATACACCACCTCGCTCAGAAATTAACCACTCAGACAAGGATGTTTATAAAAAACTAAAGGGTAATTTATTAAGACACAAATCAAGTAGAATGAATATGATTTGATATTAAGAATAAGAATGAAGTAGTCCTGGAACTGGATTAATATCCAGACCCAAACATACAATTAAAATGTATACAATAACTGCAAAAGAGCGAAGAAAAGGAAATATTCTATAAAAATTCTGAAAGAGTCCTAAATTGGAAAGCACCTCTCCAAGAGATGGCCAGTCTCTTCAATTGGTGAATCTTACCCATGACTAGAAGACAAGATCAGATGCAAGGCAAAGTAGGCTGAGGCGAGTGTGCTGCACAACGTGTGCGAGACCGATGGGGCCGCCCTCAACTACCCCGTGCCCCGGCGTCCACCCGGCCCCGTGCCTCTGTACGTGCATGCTGAGAACCCGAGGGAGTACCGATACGCAAAGTGCATCCGAGCTGCCCTGGCGAGGTGGATCAACCGGGAAGCTGCAGCATGAGGCCACACACCACCGTCACCACCACCCCGGGACCGCCACCGGCACCCAGGCCGCGCCCCTCGATAACCACCCACCCCCCATCCCCGGGGCCTGGTCATTCCACTGCGACTACTATTGTGGTGCCCGTGCATATAATGTGCTTACACCCTACATGTATCCCCACCACTACCACACTCCTCCCAGTGCCGTGCCCCCCCTCAGTCCCCCTCCCCCTTCTCCCCTTTGCCCCCTTCCCCCCCGACCTGGGTGTTTCTGGGGCTGTCCTCTCGCCTGCCCTGTGGCTGCCGTGGAGCTCTAGGAGCTCCCCCCCCCCGCTGTCCGTTTTCCCACAAGTTTCCTGGGAGGTCTCGGTGTCCTGAGGTGTGGACAGTGTTAGGAGGGAGGGAGGGAGGGTGGTCCCGGAGCCGGAGGGGCCCCCCTGGGTGGCTGTTCCCTCTGGAGGCCCGGAGGGACAAGTAGGCGGATGCGTGGGTCCTGCGGGCATGCTGGTGCCTGGGGTGGTGGCGGTGAGGGCACCACAGGGCCGACATCAGGGCCAGGGCAAGCAGGGTGCCTGGCAGGGCGGTGGACACCATGTATGCACTCATAGTCCCCGCGTGCAGCAGCAGTGAGGTGCCTATATCATGGGACCGGTCCACCTTGGCAGAGTGCTCCTTCACCATCCGGTCGATAGCCTACTCCAACCTCCCAAACACCTCCACCTGCCTGCTGTGCTCCCAGCGCTCCTGCCTCCGTTCAAGGTGCACCTCTGCCTGCAGCCTCTGGTCCCTGGTCTCCGCTTGCTGCATGGCCCTTTCCATGGTTGCCTCCATGCGGTCGATGCCCACGATCATCTGCTCACCCTGCTCAGTGGTGGTGCGGACTATGTCCTCTGCCTGCTCCTCCCTCTGGCACCGTACCGTTGCCCAGTGCTCCCTCATCCACTGTGCCAGGGGCATGGGGGCCAGCTGAGTGGGCCTCAACGGGTCGCCCTGTTGGGGTGCAAGGTAGGGGTACGTTAGGCGCCCCTGCCGGCTGCCTCCCACCCCGTGCTGCCACAGAGGGTTCTTGTGTCCCCCATCCCTCCGGTAACTGGCCCTTGCCCTCCCCCGGTGGTCCCCAGTGCCATGGCCCCCCTCCCCCCAAACACCCTGACCTGCCCCAGCCCACCCCCATGGGCCCCCTCCGCCTCCTGCCATGTAGCCTCACCTGGGACCGCCGGCTGCTCCTGTGGCTGCTCAATGATGTCCCCCTCGCCTGCCTGTCCCTAGTGCCAGGGCGTTCCACGACCTGTGAGGACATGGGTAGGGGTGCGTGGCTGTAGGTGGGCCATGGCCCCTGGGCCCCCTATCCATGGACTGGGGTGTCTGGGGCTGCTGTGGTCGGGCCGGTGGCCTGTGCCCCTCCCCTCAGCCCGTCGCCTCCAGTCCGTCTCCCCTCCCACCTGCTCACTTACCCTCGATGTCAGTATCGGAGCCCTCAGAGGCTGGCCCCTCAGTGTTACTGAGGTCCCCCTGCAACCAACGGCTGAGGGCAACCATTGTGCTGGCCTCCGATCCTCCCGGGTGGGGCATTGGGCGAGGGCTCTCGGGACTGGTGCGTGAGGGGGGCCTGCTACTCCCCAAGGTCCTGGAGCATTCCTCTTGGGGGGTGGGGCCCCCATAGCCGGTGCCTTCTAGCGGGGCGGCGAGGGGAGGGGGTACCTCAGTCCATTCCCTGCCCTGGACCACTGCGCTCACCACGAGGTGAGGAGCGACTATCGATTCCTTCACGTGGAGGATGTGGTCCAGGGCGTCATAGTAGGAGGCAGTCCGGGCTCTGTGCCCGGACCGCCGGTTGTTATCCTTGATGGCACTGTACCCCCTCTTGAGCTCCTTCACCTTTCAGCAGCACTGGGCCACTGTCCTTTGGTGCCCCGCCGCCTCCATGTCCAGCACAATCTCCTCATACATGTGCTCGTTCCTCTGGTTCACCGCTAGCTCCAGCTGGTGCTCCAGGGACCCCCAGATCCTGATGTAGTCCTGGTTTCCCTGTGCCCCCATTGCCCCCCTCAGTGGTATGGCCATCTCCCGCAAGGGCCCTCCTGGTCCTCCTCCTCCTCCGCATGCCCTCCACCCGTCTCCTCTGAGGGCTCCGGCTCCCGGGCCTGTTTCCGTGTCCTGTCCCCCCCCCTCGCTCCCCTTACCCGTTTCCGGGGTGGCTCATCCCCCAGGCTGGTTGTCGGCTCTGGGGTGGCCTGGCCCAGCTGCTGATGCTCTCCCTCCACCCCCTCCATCTGCAGCACAACCACCTCCTCCACCTGTGCCTCCTCCTCCTCCCTTCCTCGCTCGCCCTCTGCTTTCCTCTCCCTTCCGCCTCGCTCCATCCCGCCACATTCCCCTGCTGCTGTGTGCCCTTTAAATCTCCCTCCCTGGTCTGTGTTGCTGCTCATTGCCTGGCAGCGATACTGTGTGCTTTGTCCCCAACTGGGAATCATCTTATTGCTTCCGGCTGGTGATTGCCGTTCAGTCATTCGGTTTTGCTGTTTCCCGGTGGGGATTGCTTTGACCACCCTTTCGGAGATGGTCTGGGCCGGACCTCCGAAAGGGTGGTTAGCTTTGTCCCCTGCTGGAGATTGTCTGTGGTGAACATCTGGTGAACGCCGATCAGACATTCAGGGCTCTTTGACCCTGCAATGGCATTGAGTGTGGTTCACTGTAGTTGACTGTGATCTCGTAACGTCTGAAATCACCTATTGTATTGGATGATTTCCAACCTTGTAATCACCCAAGGTTTGCTAACTCCTCCCCAGTGGGAATTTACCAGAGACTAAGGGTGACGCTAACCACCCTTTAACCACTCTTGGTGGTAATTTATGCATATTGCAGGGCTGCATAGGGCACCAATACAGCCCTGCAACATGCATAAATAACCACCAAGGGTGGTTAAAGGGTGGTTAGCATCACGTCTGTTTTCACCCTAAGACAAAGAAAGACAGGGGGCCACTTAAAGGGTGCTGGGGCAACACCTTATACCAGCATGGGAAGATCATCAGACAGCCTGTCTTGCTCACATGGCAGACAGGACCTTTGCTCTTTAAAGTTTCAAACCAGACCTGAAATGGTCTAGATCACAAAGACTTATGCTATGGTGAGTGGTTAGCTAGGGAAACTGTAAGTCAAGATAGCAATGTGTATTATTTCTCTTTCATTTTATTTATGCAACTTTTGAATAAGCTCTGATCTAGGGCTGAGACGACAGCAAGTATTCCTGTTCTGCAGGGAAATACCGACCTTTCACGAGTGTTTGCAAGTGTTTGTGAGTAGTATGTCAGTCTCCTCCAGTGATTCTGCCCTTCCCCCATTGTCAATATCAGCACCTGTGATTTTTCATCACTTTCCAGCATTTTTCTGCCTTTTTCACTTTTTTAAAAACTTGTGTCATTTTTGTCACTTTCTCGGACGTTTACAATAGTATTACAACACTTTGACAGCAGCTTCCAGCACTTCCCTGGCACTTAGTCTACACTTTTGCATCTCCAATGCCTCAGGAGATGTGCATGGGGTGCACATGGGGTTTTAAATCAGCCCTGTAGCACCTCTGCTCAACTCGCAAAAAAATAACAACAAATGGTAAAAACAGTGGAAAAGCTGGTAGGTTTTTCTGTATCGTGTGAATGAAGGAGAATGACCTGTTTCTGGCGGAAACAGCATTCACCCCAATTTGTTGTTTTAGGCCTAGTCACTAGAGCTGAGTAAAGACAGCATTTGGGT
Organism: Sphenodon punctatus; assembly: GCA_003113815.1. Taxonomy (NCBI): domain Eukaryota; kingdom Metazoa; phylum Chordata; class Lepidosauria; order Sphenodontia; family Sphenodontidae; genus Sphenodon; species Sphenodon punctatus. Next base: position 586,296 of record QEPC01007204.1, read on the forward strand.
GATTTAATAATATTAGGGGTGAAACGAAATTTTGCCTAAATGGGAATTGCCAAGAGGCGTGGCGCCCCACCAGGGGCATTGGGGACATTGACCCCCCCCAGCCATCAGCTGTCCCACTGATCTCCCGCTCCTCCCTCCCTGGAGTCAGTCTGGAGTTTCCCCTGCACTCTGAGACCCTGCGACTGCTTACTGCAATGTGACACCACTTTAAAGCATCTGGCACTGCACTTCCAGGTCATAAGAACATAAGAACAAGTGCCATACTGGGTTGGACCAATGGTCCATCTAGTCCAGCATCCTGTCTCCGACAGTGGCCAATCACAGTGGCTTGGGAAAAGCACCCAACAGGTCACAATGAGAGATCCATTCCCTGTTGTTTTCCCCTAGCTCCCGTCATGTTCCCTGATCCTGTCTGGCTAATAGCTGCTAATGGACCTATCCTCCAGAAACTTGTCCAAACCTCTTTTAAACTCAGCTATATTACTGTCCCTTACCCACAGCCTCTGGCAGTAGATTCCACAACCAAATTATACGCTGAGTGAAAAAATATTTTCTTTTATTTGTTTTAAACTTGCCACCCATGAGTTTCATGGAGTGTCCCCTATTTCTAGTACTAGCTGAGAGGGAAAATAACTGTTCCTTGTTTATTAGTTCCACACCACTCATGATTTTATAGACCTCTATCATATCTCCTCTCAGTTGTCTCTTCTCCAAGCTGAAGAGCCCCAACCTACCAAGCCTCTCCTCATACGGGAGCCCTTCCATGCCCTTGATCATTTTTGTTGCCCTTCTCTGTACCTTTTCTAGTTCAGCTATGTCTTTTTTG
>QEPC01007204.1:589088-637387 GCA_003113815.1 Sphenodon punctatus
CTTTTATTTGTTTTAAACTTGCCACCCATGAGTTTCATGGAGTGTCCCCTAGTTCTAGTACTAGCTGAGAGGGTAAATAACTGTTCCTTGTTTATTAGTTCCACACCACTCATGATTTTATAGACCTCTATCATATCTCCTCTCAGTTGTCTCTTCTCCAAGCTGAAGAGCCCCAACCTACCAAGCCTCTCCTCATACGGGAGCCCTTCCATGCCCTTGATCATTTTTGTTGCCCTTCTCTGTACCTTTTCTAGTTCAGCTATGTCTTTTTTGGGGTGACCAGAACTGCACACAATATTCGAGGTGCGGTCACACCATTGATTTGTATAGAGACATTATGACATCCTCAGTTTTATTCTCTATCCCCTGCTGAATAAGTCCTAACATTCTGTTTACTTTTTTGACTGCTGCTGCGCACTGCGCTGTGGATTTCATTGTATTGTCCACAACCACCCCCAGATCCTTTTCCTGAATGGTTACTCCTAGCTTAGTACCCAGCATTGTGTACTCATAGTTTGGATTATTTTTCCCTTTGTGCATCACTTTGTGGAACCACAAAGTGCACGTTGTGCACCACAAATGTGGATTTAATGTCCACATTAAATCTCATTTACCATTTAGATGCCCAGGTACCCAGTGTCGTAAAATTCTGTTGCAATTTCTCACAGTCTGCTTGTGTTTTAACTGCCTTGAATAACTTGGTGTCTGGGGATGGTGTGCTCATGCGCACACTCCCCATGCTGTCTCTCCACATCCATGGCACAGACAAGACTACGCACATGTGCGGATTTGTGGGCAGGGCTGGCCAAGCGAAGAAGAAGCCCACTGCCGGCACTGCAGCTGCGCAGTGGGGGAGGCTGGTCAGGGTTGGGCTGGACTCAGTGCAGTGGTGGTCTCTCCTCCAGGGCATTGGTCAGATGCCCCCCAACCCCCCCACAAGTCTGTCAGGGGTCCTCCCATGCTTGCTGGGGAGCCAGGAGCTGCTCCTCAGCTCATCCAGTGGCAATGTTGTCAGTTTCACCGCTTGTCTGAAAGCTTTGTTTAGATTTTAACTCTCCTCCTGGAGAGCCGATGAGTCATATGTAAACAAAGCCTGCAGGGAAAGAACTCTGCAAGGGGAGGAGAGGGAGGGGACAAACATCCTCCTCCTGCTGTTCCCCCCTCCCTCTAACTTTCCACTCACTGGCCAGAGAGCTAACGGGAGGCGGGGACTTAGAGGATCTCCCCAAGCCCTCAGGGAGCATGCGCTGGGTGTCGGCCCAGAAAAGCACTGCTTTCTGGGGGATTGGGGAGGGAGTGTGGGAGGTGCCATGTGCTCCTTGGCTGGGTTCCTATGGAGAAACCCAGCCAATCAGCAAGGCCTAGGGGGTGTGTCAGGGCACCTTTTCTAAACGCTCTGGCTACCCCATAGCTCCTCTTTCTCCCCTTGACCCCTCCTCTACTAGGGATGGGTGAACAGATCGTGGTTCAGGTTCGGCCATTCGTTTCGGCTACGTTCGTTTCGTCCGTTCGGTTCGCCCGTTCGGTTCAGTTCGGCCATTCGAATGTTCGGCCGTTCGGTGGTTCGGATCGAACTTTGAGTTCAGATTCGGTATTCAGTTAGGTCGGAATTAGTTCGGTCTTTAGTTCAGTGCAATTGGGAACTGAAAATGACATTTAGTTTTTGAAATAAAAGGAAAAAACAAAAAAACATATTTCTGGCTATAACTTTTTTTTTTCTTTTTATGTTTTGATGAAATTTGGGGGGAATGTACCCTCAATGGAGGGCACCAGGTTTACCAAAATTCGGAACGATTAGATAAAGGAAACCAATTTCAGAAGCAATTGAATGTTGTGATTTTAAGAAAACCTCCATACACATTCATGACTACAACATCTTTATCTTGCATCCAATGTTCATGAAACTTGTGCATATTACATCCCTCCATATGCTTAATATTTCTGCCAATTTTAGGAAAGAGTGGATAAAGGGTCCCAAGGGTATAAGACATTAACCTGAAAATACATTTCCAGCTGTTACATTTTGATATTCCATTCTGTTTACAGGATATTTGACAGGAATGTATCAAATACCGTTCCTGCTATTTCAGCAAATGTACAGGAGATTTTGATAAAGGGAACCACTTCTGTTGGCCAATTTGCATCACAAACCGATCTTATACCACAGTGACATAAGAGAATCCCAGGCATAGGCCCCCTTCTCTACATTTGTTGTACAGGCATATAAAATTGGGACCCTTTACAATATCTTTCTGATATTTGGCAGAGATGATTAGGAAAATGAAATATATAGTTCTGCCAAATTTCATGTAAACTGGTTGGACTACAAAGATGTTATAGTCAGTATAGTCAGACATACATTTATATGTTAATTGCTTATACCACCAATATATTTTGTACAATACTTCTGAAACTTGGTAAAGATAGTTACTATGGGAAGGGGTATAAACTGGACAAGTTTCACCTACATTACATGTGAGGCAAAGAAGTTACATCTAAGAATGTATATGTAGAATATTACAAAATACAATAATTCAACTGCTTCTAAAATCGGATTACTTTACCTAATTGTTTTGAAATTTGGTACGCGTAATGAGTTCTATAGTAGGTAGAGGCACTCCAAAATTCAGCCACATAGCTTAAAAAGCAAAAAAGCTACAGCCGATAATGTGTTTTCCATTGAAACCAATGGAAATTCAATTCCGAACTTACTGAACACATCCGAACTGAACGTTCGAATTCGAGTTCGGTTCGAACGTTCGGTTCGATTGACCAAACTGTTCGAGTTCAGTTCGAACTCCGAACTTCTGAATTCGAGTTCGGTTCAAACGTTCGGTTCAGTCGACCGAACTATTCGAGTTCGGTCCGAACTCCGAACTTCCGAACCGCGTTCGCCCATCCCTATCCTCTACCAGAGTAGAGGGAAAGAGAGGGAAAGAGCTCACTCTTCCTCCCTCCTTCCTCCCTAGGTTCACTGGAGGGGAGGGGGAAGAGAGAGAGTTTCCCCCCCCTCCTTGTTTGGAAGGAAGAACAACAGAAGGTGGTTATCAGAGCCAGTCTAGAGTGATCAGGAGGTCTCATCCTTTCAGAAACCTGGTAAGTTTTGAAAAAACAAATCCCCTGCCCTGATCTCCTGTACATTGTTTATTTGCTTGTGCTTTCTTTTGTTCTCTTCTCTCCCTCCCCACCCCCATGCATTACAGGCAGGGGTAATTACTAATTTTGTGAGCCCAGTTGGAAGGGCTGTGTTGCCTCGCCTTCTATTCTTTAAAATATTTTCTTGGCCCTTGCAGCAGCTGCCTTTTACATTGCAAATTTAGTTTGCAACAGAACTGTATAGCATGTTCTGGGGGACAAGTGGAATTTCATGCTTCTGCTTTTGTGGTGTACTAAAGCCTTAACATAATATTGTTGACTTGAGATGGTTTGTTTTGCTCGCTATGTGTTTGCATGTGCACTGCTGGGGTTTTCCCTCCTCTCCCTCTGCCTGCAGTAGGATCTGATCGGACTGGGAGATATTTCCGAACCAAACCGAATTTCCGAACTCGGTTCTGTTCGCCCATCCCTGTTTGTAAACAAACAACTCCTCCCCATGTGAGTGATTCGAAGGTTGTTGCTTTGTAAAGAAGGTTCTTCGAGATGGTCCTAACATTCTCACAACTGGTTTGTGCATGCCATGCTCACCCTATTCAAATAATAGACCATGTGATGGTCTCGGGCTCCTCTAGTATAAAAAGCACTCTCCCCCTCAGAATGACAGTTCCTTCCAACCCTTTCTAGGTCTATTCCATGCGGGGCTGGAAGGGTGGGTGTTGTGAGAATGTTTGGAGCCATCTCGAAGAACCTTGTTTACAAGAGAGCATCCTTCTGTTCTTCTTCAAGTGGCTCCTCACAGGCCATTTTTACATGGCTCCACCAGGTGCCACAGGTGGGGGATCCATGGGCACACCAGTGCGTGGGTGGGGTGTGCACATGGCTGCACACACATCCCCACTCACCCCCAACTCATCCACACCCACGGAGTAACCGCCATTTCCCCTGGTATCTCCGTGCAAGGGGAAGTGATGGGGATGCGTGTTAGGCGGGCACACACAGGCACCCTCAGTCACTGTGGGCACGTGCGCTGTGTCATTCACATGGGGCTCCCCCACCCATGAACACTCAGAAATCTGCGTGTTCATGGGTGGGAGAGGCCCGTGTAAAAAGGGCCACATTCTCACAACTGTCTTACTTATACTATCTTAGGTAGGAATTTATTATTATTATTATTATTATTATTATTATTATTATTATTACAAGCATTTATATCCCGCTCCCTCCTGCACACTTGCAGCTCGGGGCGGCGAACACAAATGGTCAAAAAATATAAAATCCTTTAAAAATACTACAAACGTTTAAAATATCCAAAACCAGAAGGCTAAACGGCAGGAAACGCCCCCCCCTCCCAGTCCGCCCGCCCTACCCACCCCTCTCCCCGAACGTCTGTTGGGACAACCAGGTCTTACAATATCGTTGGAAAGAGGGGAGGTCTGGGAACTCCATCGGGAGGGAGTTCCATTCCACAGCTGACGTGCGGCCACCGGGAACGCCCTCTGCACTGTCGTCACCAGGGATACCCGGGGGGACTTCGAGTCGCGCGCCCCCAGTCAACCGCAAGGGCCACGAAATGACCCGGGGCCTGAGGCGGTCTTGCAGATGTAAAGCGTGTAAAGTAATATCTATTGTAAAGCACTATATATTCTATCTTAGGATGTAAAGCAATATCTGTTCTATCTTAGAAAATCTTCAAATATGGTTCTGAGATTATTATGGTGGCTATTTCACTAACTCTTCTTAATGAAGTTATTGCTAAAAGGAATACTGTCTTTAAATCCCCACCCAATCACCAGTTCATTTGTGCCCCCCATATAATGAATTCACGCTGCCCTGGGGACGCAAATGAACTGGTTATAGGGTGGGGGCAGTGTGAATTGATCATGGAGGCACAACTGAACTATTTATTTATTATTATTATTATTATTATTATAGTGCCAGCGATGTACCTGGCACTTTACAAAGAATAAGATAGACACGGTCCCTGCCCGAGAGCTTACAATATGTATCTTTTCATGACATAATGTGCTTAATAGACTGGCTGCATTTTGGGTGTCTTGTGTGTTTCATAGCAGTACCCTTAGGCCTTCTGGAGAGGGAGGCCCATCTTGGCCAGGGGCCCATTGCACCCTAGCTATGCCCCTGCTAATGGCTAGTCTTTGCATAAATGTTTCCTCTCTGGTTGCAGCAGATGCCTTTTACATTGCAAGTTTAGTTTGCAACAGAACTGCATAGCATGTTCTGGGGGACAAGTGGAACTTCATGTTGCTGCTTTTGTGGTGTGCTAAAGACTTAACATAACATTGTTGGCAGCTTGATATGGTTTGCTTTGCTTGCTCTGTGTTTGCATGTGCAGAAGGGTTGTGCTGCCTCTCCTCCTATTCTTTAAAATATTTTCTTGGATGTTGCTGTTTTTCACCCTGTGTGAGACCCTGTAACCCTAATTGTCTGCTTTCTGTTTGCTTTGGGGTTTTTTTTTGGAGGGGGATTGATGGAAGGGTTTCTAATCTTTGGAATGATTCTGCTGGAATGTTCGTTACACTTAAAATGACCCCTTTGCAGTGTCAGTTTCAAGGCTTTTCTGCTGCAAGAAGGCCACCAATGCCACATGTTGTTTCACTAATGGCTAGTCTTTGCATGAATGTTCCATCCCTGATTGCAGCAGATGCCTTTTACATTGCAACAAAACTGTGTAGCATGTTTTGGGGACAAGTGGAACTCCATGCTGATGCTTTTGTGGTGTGCGAAAGACTTCACATAATATTGTTGGCTTAAGATGGTTTTCTTTGCTCGCTCTGTGTTTTCATGTGCACTGCTGGTCCCGCCTACCGTTGGCTAGGCTCCGCCTACCATTGGTCAGGCCCACCTACCATTGTCCAGGCCCCGCCTACCATTGGCCCCTCCCACTTCTGGGCCTGCCCTGCGCCCCATCAGTCTTGAAACCCACCAGCCGCCACTGGCTCAGTGAGAGGGGAAGAGTGGAGCCGGGCCACCAACTGAGCAGGTGACTGGGACTTATCTGTGGGCCGGGCAGGGAAGTCCCCCTCCTCCTCTGGGCCAGGTATGGTGGTGACTGGTAAGGAAACGTTTAAGAGACAAATTGCACTGTGGGTGGCTAGATGCTCCGTCCTACCATGTACATTGGGGAAAGCATTACATTCTGTTGACCACTGGGGGCAGAGTTGTAGAAAGCCCCTATAGAGGAGGAAACACAGCTATTTTAAATGATGCCTGTGTGGCAGAAATAGACGCCCAAGCTAAAAAGGACACTGAGTCACAGTATCAGCTGCATGGAACTGCAACTGCAGAGGGAGTTGGGGAGAGGCAGGCTGGAAAGGATTGCCTCTGCCTTGTGTGCATGGGCTTTTTTTCTCACATGTTGTGTGGCTGGCTGGCTGGCATCAGTGAGAGAGTGAGTGGTGCTCCATCACTACTTTGGTGCCATATTCACTTTTTGCCCAAGCAGCAGCACTACTGAGCTGACTGAGCTGAGCTGACTGAGTGAGTGTGTGAGAGGGCTGGCCAGATTTTTATTCACACCACCAACACCTCTATGCTTTCCTTCCAAGTTCCCTTCCTTCACAACTGCTGCCCACAGTGTGGGGTGAGTGCTGTTGGGCTTTCTTTGTTCAGTGGACATGGGGGAGGGGGTTCTGGGAGATGGACATTTGCTGAGTTTTTTTGACTTTGTTGTTATAACTTATTATTTTATTTGTTGTCTAGTATGGGTGGGGGTGTTGGGGAGGGAGTCAGGGACTGAGGAAGGAAGGAACTTGTTGCTGCCTTGCCTTGGCTTGGAACTTGCAAGGGTAAGTTCAAAACAATCATTATCTGTCCCTGGCTGGGGCTAGGGGGAATAATAAAGTTGGGTCTTCAAGTTGATTTTTCCCCCAGAAGCCTTAGGCTTGAATTAAGTTGGTCCTTAAGCAAGCCAAGCCAAGCTGCAACTTTTCAGCCCCCAGGGCCAGGCAGGAGGGGTGGGGGTGGGAAGCTGATATTGTTTCATTAATACTGGACCGATTGGTTGTCCCTGGCCTGGCTGCTGGAAATAAGTTTATTCTTTCTTGTCTTTGCTTTGCCTGGGGGCTTTGCCATAGTTTTTTGCGGGGACTCCCACTGGGCTGGGAGTGGAACAAACTAACTGAATGCAAGCCCGTGGCTACATGAATTGGGTAGTTGCCTTGTGGCTGTGTGCTGCTTTCTTGCCTGGCGTTTTATGGGAGACAAACTAAGAAATGCATGGTTTATTTTGGTTTTCAGGCTCAGGTGGGGCAGAGAAAGGTCCCCGATGCAGGGGCCTCTTTTTCCCCACCCCCTAATCTTATCTTGCTGCATGCTTGCTGGCTGTTTTGCTGCTGCCCCCTGCTGGAAATTAATTCTGTTTATTTCTTGCACCTCTGCTTGTATGCCTTCTTGCATCTGGGGTTTTGTGAAGGAGAAACAGAAATGCATGGATTAAGTTTGGTTTTCAGTCCTAAGCCCAGTGGGGTGCAAAATCTCCCCTGATCTTATCTTGCTGCATGCTGGCTGTTTCTGGGGGAGCTGCCGCTCCCTGCAGAAAATGAATTTATTTCTTGCCTCTCTCTCTGCTTGGGGTTGTGTTTGTGACTCCTTGCTCAGGGTTTGTAGGACAAAGAAATGCATGGCTTAAATTGACTTTTGCATTTTTTTATACATGGGGAACTGATGCTGTAAAATTACATATTAATTTCAAAATTTGGCTTGGCTCCGCCTACCACTGACTTAGCTCCGCCTACCGCTGACTTAGCTCCACCTACCATTGACTTGACTCTGCCTACTGTTGGCTTGGCTCCACCCACCATTGGCTCTGCTTACCATTGGCCTGGCCCCACCCAGTTTTGGCCCCACCCTCCACCAGAACCCACCAGCTGCCACTGATTCACAATGAAATTCCGATTCCCGATACTATCTTAGTTGAATCAAGAACCTGTTGGTACTTGAGAATGTCTCAACTGCTGTTTTGTTTCCTGCTTGACCAACTTTCTACTTATCAGGATCCTGTCTTTGCCATTTACCGTTTTGCTATCCATCTCAAATCTCAAGAGGTAATGCCAATGGAATTCCACATTTCTTGCACTCAATTTCTCCTTGTACTTCCTTGTAACTCATTGCTTGGCACAGATTCCTTTACTAATCTACAGTCCATTTGCAGATTGGTCAAAGCAAAGGGAACAACATAGAACAACAATTTGGATTGGAGGCACTGGAGTGGAGATTAAGGGGCACTGGGGGAGGTTAAGGGGTGATATAGTTGTCAGGCTTTTGACGAGGGGTAGGGGTGGGATTCCCCACATATTTTTTAATTGTTTTAAAATTGTTTTAATTTTTTGTTTATTGTTTTATTGATTGTTGTTTGCCGCCCTGGGCTGCCCTGTGGGCAGGAGGGGCGGGATATACATTTTAAATAAATAAAAATAAATAAAAAATAAAATTCAGTGACTGGCTCAGAAATGTGGAAACAATGGAACCCGAAATAAAACTGTACCCTTGGGAAGGTGGTAAGTAGTAATTGAATGGGAAATGATAAGTGGAAATTCGGTAACTTCGGACAGTATCTCGTGGTACTGCAAAAATTAATAAATTGCATTGGTATCAGTGAATGGTCAGGAAATTGATCCCAGTTTCTGAGATGACAAAATTACTTGCGAGCAGCAATTTAGCTGACTTTCAATATAATAATAATAATAATAATAATAATAATAATAATAAATAAATAATAATAATAATAATAATAATAATAAATGTTTATTTCTATAGTGACCCCCCCATAAAATGGTGCTTTGAATGCTTAACAAACAAAACCAAAACATCATCATCATCATTATCATCATCATCATAAATACAATATCAAATCAATTTATAATACAAATCCACTTAAAAACAATTTAAAGGGGGAAGGTAAAAAGGGAGGAGAAAACACATCAAGGTGGAACCAGCAATGGATCCTAAAAGCACCTGGAGAACAGTTTGACTTTAAGTGCTTTTTAAAGGTGAGGAGGGAGGAACCAATGATTGAACACATCGAATTAGAAGTGAAACTTGAGAGGTAGAGAACACATTAACACCCCCAAATATGGCAGGTAGTAGTTGTGTTATGACTACGGGAGACCCACATGTGCAACCCTACTGAACCTTCCCATATATGAGTAGCCAGGGCAGGTGTCAGTACAACGTTGCTTCCCATAGCCTTTTGTGCCATACCACACTCTACTTTGACCTGCCTGTTCACCCACCTCCTGTTGGTTGTGGATGACATGTGGAACCACCAATAGAAGGAGTTCATAAGTTATGTTCCACAAAACAGCCCTTCTTCCACCTGGAGACTCCCTTCCCCCTGCCTAGGCTGCAAAAATGTTTAATCCCATCCCTGTCTGTGTGAAACAGACTGTTACCCATAGCTGAATCTCCAGTGGAAATTTGCCCATGTCGCCAAAACTATGATGAATGACATCTTAACTGGGTTTAGCTCTTAACTCTGAGAAGGCCAAGGAGGGAATGGGGACATGGAAGGTAAGCTGTTCTTAGTGCTAGAGATGGTAACTCTAGGAGAGGACTGAATGAAGGACATGACGATGGTACAGTCAGGGCCAGCCTTACCACAGGGCAACCCAGGAAGACCACCCTGGGCCCCCATCTTCTGGGGGCCCTGCAGCAATCCATGTTTTCACCAGGGCAGTGGGGGGGAACCACTCTCTCCCAGTCAGGCCCCAGACACGAACACTACTATGGTCCTGTGGAGGGACATCAGGAAGGGGGTGGCATCAGCAGGGACCCCACATTTTATCTTCAACCTGGACCTCTCAAATTCTAAGTCCGGCCCTGTGTATAGTGCATGTGAGTGAATTCTGAAACCTCAGCCCATGGGTGCCAGGAGAGGAGGGCAAAGTAGGACCTTACCTCCTCTCCCCCCTGCCACAACTTCATCTCCCCCATCTTTGGAGCACTCTGTGATGTCACAACAGTCCATAAGGGCCGTGGCCACATCATAAAGGGGTGGAGCAAAAGAAATTTCAATAAACATACTGGTGGTTTCCTTGATTCAGCCTATTATATATTTGTATTTTGTATACTTCGCCCTACAGCACAGTTTTCTAGCACTAAACTCACTTAATAATATATCATCCTCTCTCAAGTTCTCATGGTGTTTTTATGATGAAGAATGACCAAGGCTGAAGTCTTCCCATTTCCATATTCTTTCTCCTCTCTATCACCAGGATGGAAAATCAAATATTTTGTTAGGGGACACAGCAAGATATGCCCTGATCCTTGGTTTGATGTGGAAACATGCAAATGGCTTCCCATTGTAGAGGTATGAACCAAAAGCCCATGTCATTTTTGTTTTTGTTCTTTTGTTTTCGTTGTTTAAATCTGCCAATTTTGTTTTCATAAATATCAAATCTTTGTTTTTGCTTTTGTTTTCATTTTCCATTTGTTTCAATGGAAAACACATTTTTGGATTTAACATTTTTGTTTTCCATTATATTTGGCAGAAACCTGGAGTGATTATACCTCCTATGGAAGGCATTAAAGTGTATCAACTTCCAAAAAGCTTGGATAAAGGAATCCAATTTTATAGCAGTTGAATTATATTATTTTGAAAAAGTCTTCATATACATCCTTAGCTGTAACTTCCTTGCCTTACATTTAATGTATATGAAACTTAGCATGTTTATACCCCTTCCCATATTTACTTTCTCTACCAACTTTCAAAAGGATTGGATACACAATCCTGGTGTTATAAGCAATTAACTTCTAAATGTATGTCTGACTGTAACATCTTTGTAGTCCAACCAGTGTACATGAAATTTGGAAGGGATATATATCAGACTTTCTCAATCATCTCTACCAAATATCAGATATATGTGATAAATTATCCCAATTTTATATGCCTGCACAGCATATGCGGAGAAGCAGCTTCTGCCAGGGATTCTCTTACATGTCACTGTGGTATAAGATCGGTTTGTGATGCCAATTGGCCAGAAGAAATGTCAACCAAATATCCTCATTCTGTGCTGTGACCATTCCAACATCTCTCCCTTGTTACTGGGAAGTCGGAAGAATCTGTTTAAGAAAGAGCCAATAGAGATTCTCTTATGTCCTCTGTCACAGTGCTGCAGGATTTGATTGTGATGATAATTGGCCAAGCCTGGATGTGTAAACTATGTCCCGATTGCTGGGATGCTATCCCCAAAGTCTCAGTTCCCAGTTATGTCCCTTCAATGCCCGCCTCAGGGTCGCCCCCTATGCCCGCCTCCAAGCCACTACTGATTGGTCCTGTAAAGCTGGAAGCATGCAGTGATTAGCCAGTGAATGTGTCTGTCCGTCTTTTGGGTTGCTTCACATCCTCCCTCCTGAAGCCTCCCTCCCTCTGCCATGCCAGGTGCCTGCTTCTGCCTGGCACTGTATGTGATGCTATTTATCTGAATAATGGTCTTCAAGGGGACAACTTCAATTGCTTATAAAATTGGGTCCCTTTATCAAATTGTCCTGTAGTTTGGCAGAGATGACAGGGAAGGTATGTGATACATTCTGCCAAATGTCTTGCAAACAGGAATATACAAATGTTACAGCTGGAAATGTATTGTCAAGTTAATGTCTTATACCATCAGGACCCATTATCCAAACTTTCTGAAAACTGGCATGAGCCTTAAGTTTGTGGAAGGACATAATATTCACAAGGTTCATGCAAATTGGATGGAAGATAAAGAAGGTGTAGCCATGAATGTGTATGGAGCTTTTCTTAAAATCACAACATTTAATTGCTTCTAAACTCGGTTTCCTTTATCTAATATTTTCAAATGTTGGGACATCTAGTGCCCTCCATTGGGGGTACAATCTCCCCAAGTTTCATCAGAATTGAATAAGAATCAAAAACGTTATAGCCGGAAAAAGTTTCAATTTTTTCCCTTTATTTCAAAAACAAAAAGTTGTTTTCGTTTCTATTTTTGTTATTATTATTTGTTGTTTTCATTATTGCAATAATGATAATGAAAATGACAATTTTTGTTATCATTATTGTAATAACAAAAATGACATGCACACCCCTATCCCATTGGCTATTTCTGGCCATTGGCTTATACTTATCCATCTTCTGCTTATCAGGTTGCTATTAGCACCATTAATAATACAGATGTTAACAGGGCCAACAGGGTATCTTGTGAGTCAGTGTGGTGTAGTGGATAAGGTACTGGACTTGGACCTGGGGGACCCGGGTTTGATTCTCACCCTAGCCAATGAACTTCTGGGGGACCTTGGGCACTTACTACCTCTCAGCCTCAGTTCCCCATCTGTAAAATGGGAGTGTGTGTGTCTTTCTTTCTCTGTGTTCCCCTCATCCTTGTTCATCTTAGATTGTAAGCCCACTGGGCAGGGGCCTGTCTCTGTGATTGCAAAATGCTGTGTATACCTAGTAGTGCTATAGAAATGGTAGTAGTACCTCTCTTGCAACTTATAATGCTGCCAGCTGGTCGGTTTGCTGTCAACTAACATTTCTCTGAAAGAAATGACCTAGTCTCAGTAAGTGCAGGAGAGAGGGCTGTCTTGCGCATGCACAGTTCTTTTGCTTGTTTTTTCCCCCCTGGCATGGAGTTAGTGGCTGTAGAAAAGAAGAGAGAGACAGATGACAGACAGACACGGGGCATGAGACTCGGCACAGGACGCTGCACACACATGACTCTGGTAAGTAAACTGAGGGGGGAAATCACAATTGAGAAAGTGTCAAGAACCGTGTGGCTTTTCTTGATTCTCAGTTCTCATGGAAATTGAACCAAGAAGCTTGAGTCTTGACGAGAACTGAGAAAAAAAAACAAGAACATGTTTCAGCCGTACTCATGAGGAGCTAGGGAAAACCTGACAGAAGAGGTAGGTTTTCAGGAGGGATTTGAAGGTTGGAACCCATATCCAAGGGGCCCTATATCAGGGGTGCACATGAGTCCTGCAAACCCCCCCCCCCATTTTGGATTCCCCTGGGAATGGTGGACTCATTAATGGGGTGCATGCAGGTGGTAAGAGGGCTCCCCCCCCCCGCAACCACTCAAAAAAAGCTGAGCAGGAAAGTCCCCACCTCAGCTGAGTAGTGTGCGGGCCAGGGAGGAGCAGGGAGCAGTGACTGAACTGGAGCCTAGCAGCGAGGTGAGTCAGCCTGCAGAGTCAGGTAGCCCATCATATCGCCTTCACATACCAATTGGTACCCAAATGCAACCGTGGCAAGTCTTGCGCATGCCCCATATTCAAGAGGGTACAGCTCTACTGTAAAGAAATAAGCAAATTTAGTTCATGAATTTTGGGCCAAGAATTTGTTTGATCTGTAATAAAATATTTGACCAATTGAATTAATTCATGCTTGTGAATTTGAAATGTCCACTGCCAAATTTGCAGGTTTCGCAATGAGGTTTGCATACATAGGCATATTGGTTAGTTTGTCCGCTTGCAATTCTGTGTCATTTACAATCTGCTGAAGCATTACTAAAAAGTGGCTATAGAGCAAATTCAAATCAGCGTAACTAAGTTGCTGGCGCCCCCTTTTAAAAGGTACAGCATTGGGAACAATGCACCGGCTTCAGCGTCACACAATTTGCTTTGTTCGATTATGTAACAAAGAAAACATTATTTGACTTTGATTAGTTTGGTATTAAATGAAGTTGAGTAGAAGTGATCAAGCTAAACAAAGAAAAAAAATTGACTTCAATAAACAAATGATCTAAGGCTGCAATTCTGAAACCACTTACTCCAGAGTAAGAACATATAAAGTGCAGACCAATGGCCCATCGAACCCAGCATCCTGTCTCTGACAGTCTCTACCTTCAGTCGCTTGAGGAAAGTACACAGCAGATCATGATGAAGTGACCCATTCCCTGCTATGTACTCTCAGCTCCAGACAGTCAGGGGTTGTGTCCCCCAACCAACTTGACTAATAGCCATTTATGGACCTGTTCTCCAAGAACGTAGGCAACCCTTATTTAAACTTCACTATGCTACTGGCCTTCAAAATATCCTCTGACAACATATTCCACAAGTTAACTGTACATTGAGTCAGAATGTACTTCCTTTGGTTTGTTTTAAATCTCCTAACTGTTGGGATAGATAGAAAACCCTGTCGAACTGTTGGGGAATTTTCCCATCCCCCCCCTCCATGAAAGCAAATGACAGTTGA
Source organism: Sphenodon punctatus (assembly GCA_003113815.1). Classification (NCBI taxonomy): domain Eukaryota; kingdom Metazoa; phylum Chordata; class Lepidosauria; order Sphenodontia; family Sphenodontidae; genus Sphenodon; species Sphenodon punctatus. The sequence goes on from QEPC01007204.1 coordinate 603,355, forward strand.
ATTCCTGCCAGAGGAAACAAATGTTTCCCTGTAATCAGATCAAACCTTTGCAGAACAAACTGTTCTCCAGAAAAGTGCAAGATGTTGGGACTCCTTCCCCTCTGTTTTCCCTTTTTGATAAAGGATGTAGCACTCTAGTCTTTCACCTCCTGGAATGCGAGTAAAAATTCTGGCTGAAGTTTACAAGTGAACATGAATTTGCAGTCTTCGCCCCTCATCATTTGTCCACCCCAATTCTGACTGACAATACAAGTGAGGATAAATTTGCTGTCTTCACCCTCCTCATTTGTCTGCACCAATAAACCATCATATCATTTGGCAATGTTTGGTGTGATTCGCTGCCACTACTTAAAGGACACTTTAAAAAGGATGAACAGCTGAGGATTATGATGCATTGATTTAATTTCTGTCTACATGTGTGTGCGTCGGACTCAGATAGGACTACAAGGGGCTCCCAGAACTGGGAAAATCAGGGAACATTGCAGATCAGGAAAAAGGTTGTTAGTAATTATGTGAGAGCAATAACTGGGCTGCTGTGGTGAATTGGCAGAGCGGTGGCAGAGAAGCTTATGCAACACCTGTCTGCATGGCGTATGTTTCATTGCGATGGGGTCCTTCACTTTTAATAAGCCGATGGCTCACCAGCAGAATAGATCAAGCAAACCCCAGAGGTTTCATCGTGCATTACTGAAGTGTCATCAAATATGGTGCATATTTTCTAGGCACTCAGGGTCTTCATGCAGCATGTCCAATGTCAGGCCTCCCCTGGATTAGAGTCCTGATTCATATGGCCTGGCTGCAGGATGCCCTTCTGAATCAACTCTCCAAAACAACCCCCTTTCCAAGCCTGCTGTTCACTTGGCTAGGATGTATGCCATTGCTTGGCTGCAGATTACAGGTTCAGCAGCATACTAAACAGCCAACATTACATTCCTGACAAGGAACAAGACTCCCGACTACTGAAAACTCTCCAGGGTTCACCAGGGCTGTTGCTAAGCACAAGGGGGACCTGGTTAGCAAAGTCAGTTCTACGCTCCTCTGAGTGTATCTCAGATTTTCTGCTCCACCACTTCCTCTGCTCTTGGACGCCATCCTCCTGACACAGAAGGAATTTCCTATCAGCCATACGCCAGGCCAAGTCTGTCACAGCAAACAATGTCCTTTATCAAGCTGCTGTTGTTGCTTCCAGTGATGCAGTTGGAGAGAATCTCTCCGTCAGTTTAAACAGTTGGTTGTTCCTCTGATAGATAGCCACCATTTCCAGATCTGCTTGCATGCTGCAAGGTCCTGTTGCATCTTTGTAACTCAGGCATTCAACCAGAATTGAGTTTTGGCTTCTGGAATCTTGTGTGTGTCATGCATATGACCTGCTTTATTATTGTCAATTCCCAGGAAGATGAGTCAAAATGCCTCTTCACTGATATCTCAAGTGTAGAAATCAGAGGCCTAAAACCATGATGACAAGGCTTGACAGGCCCCAGATGATCCCACTGGGGCCCAGGCCAGGTCATGTGTACTCTCTTTTCAAGGACCTCAGACTTGACCCAGGTTCCCTGGCTGTGGGAGACCCGACTACAAGTGCTACAATGTTATGGCCCTCTGAAAGTGGTATGACCATGCTGGAAAGGGGGAATGCCTTATCCCCTTGTGGGCACCTTGATATCATGGTACTCTGTAGGGGCCATGATCATGGCCATCTTAGGGGGTTGCAGGTGGATGCCTTAAGCTTCACCCTGTTCTGACATAATCTTCCCCCTTATGGGGCACCTTGATATCAATGCATTGCATAGCAGGTGTGGCCAAATTGGAAAGGGGGAATGCCTTAGACCCACCCCTTTTCTAACATAGCTTTGCCCCTTTGGGGGCACATTTATTTATTTATTTATTTATTTAAAACTTATATCCTGCCCCAAGGCAGCTCGGGGCGGCGAACAACACAAAAAAATTAACAATAAAACATTTTAAAATAAATCAACAAATTTTAAAACAAAATCATTAAAACTCACCCTCCCTCCCAAACCCACCACCCTCGCCAAAAGCCTGGCGAAACAGCCAGGTCTTACACAAACATGGAAACGACAGGAGGGTGGGGGCCATTGATGTCATTCTGTTCTGTAGGCTGCAGTTTGTGGACTGAGTAGAAAGCTGCAGGCAGCCTTTTGAGAGAAGCCCCCTTCACCTACCGGATGGAGGCAATGGGCATTTGTCATGCCCCCCCACACACACACACACACACCTCAGCAGAGCGAGGAGACAGGGGGAAGAGTGCCGCGGCCGGGAGGCATTTCTAGAATGCTCCCCGCCGGAGAATGTTTGGTTGCTAGGCAACTGGCCCTGAGGAGCACTGACGCTGAAGGGGAGCATGGGCAAATTGGAGCAGCCCCGCCCCCTTTTAGGAGGGATCAGGGCTGCTCAGAGCTGCGTGACGCGGCATTTTGAGTAAGGGATAGAAGGAAAGCAGCAGCCCCACCCATCCCACCCTCTAGCACTGTGGAATTGTTACCGGTTGCCTTTAGGGAGCCGAGGAGGAATGTTGGCGATTAGTCTGATTAAAAAAGGATCACTGGTTTCACCTCCTCAGCAGTGCAGAGTAGGTTAAATAAGTTTATTTGGCATTGATTGGGTATGGACACGACGTAATGTGTATAATCATAATTGGCATTTACGATTGGCAATTTGCATATTTGTCTTAAATAGGGCAATTGTAGTTTTCAATCTTGAATTTGATGGATAAGAATGTCTTAATCTGGAACAGATATGGGATAGTTAATTGTCACACTTGCAGGAGTCCAGTATGCTAGGATAGGATAAATAGGTACGGTATAGGATCAAGAGTCATCTCCTTAAGAGATGGGGAAGTGGTACCCAGGGTCATGCAGGGCACAGCAGGCACTGGGGTCATGACCCTGGGAGGGGTGTCTTAGCAGACTGGTAAGGACATGCACTGTCCTCGGACTCTGCAGGCATTTACCTCCTTACTCACGCCCAAAGTTGGGGCTTGTTCGCCTCCCTATTCGGCCAGAGCCTGAGTGTTGTCGAAGGGGGGCAGGTTATGTTGGTGGCCTGATTAAGGAAGGCACATCCTGATCGGGCACGAGTTAATAAGATAAGTTAGAGCTAGCATACTGGACCCGAATTGCTGTGCAATTTACCGACCGGCCTTATCGATTGAATAATTAAAGAGTGCGGCCAGTTTTGAACCCAACCACTGTCTCCGTGTATTATTTGGGGGGGTGCATCAACAAAACTACAGACTGAGGGGGCAATTTTTGGGGGAGCTCTCTACTGATTGACTTTGGAGAAGTGTACTGCAAGTGCTGTTGGCTGCTTCCCATCCATTCCTCCTCAGCTTGAAAATGTGAAAATGTTTTATTTTTCTGCATATAAACAGACTTCTATAACATACCATCTCCAGCCACTTTCTCTCCTCTGAAGGAAAAAACAACCCAAAAAAGGCTGCCCTGAAGCTTCCCATCACTTGGGGAAGAGGGAACAAGACAACAAAGTGAGAACTGGTACTGAAATAGGCCTGTATCTCTAAGAACCTTGCAAAAGGAGATTGCACCAAACCCCAAGTGCCTTTGAGTGAATCACGGAAAGGGAGACACCTACATTGAGTGACAGAGACTAACCCCCCAGTTTGAAGGTAATTAAAGCTCACAGGAAGGAAGACTTGATTTCCTAGAAGACAGTCTTGAAAATTTTTCCAGGTGAATGTGACCAGGAGCGGTTATAAGCTTGAGTCTCATGCAAACTCAACTGGAAATGATTAGAGCCAAATAATAGCATTAGAGTGGAAGGAAATAACTCCACTGATTGCTTGACCTAAAAGAACAGTAACGGCCCACGTCTATTATGACTGATTTTCCATAACATTAAGTGCCAAACAGAAGAGTTCAGATTAGATCCAGGAAACTCAAAGTATGACTGAGAGAGAGCAGCCTTGTAGAGGTGAGTTTTCTTATTGCCCCTTTGCATGAGGGGAGTCTGGTGGAGAAATCCCAATTTTCTTTTTGTATGAGGCAGATATCGAAACCATACCAAGAACTAGAGCTGAAATGGGTCGTGGGTTTATTCAGGTCACCCTTCAAATGCCACTGATGTCTACAATTGAGAATCTGGATACTTGCATCTGCTTTTTCAGGTATTCCATTTGTTGTTGGGTTTTATTGGTTTTTCAGTTTGGTTATTTCAGTTCTTTGGTCATTTATGTTGGTTATGTCATTTGTGGCAATTACACATAAACAGTAGTGGTAATACTGCCAAAATTGGTGACAAAGTCATCCACCTTTGCGCTTTGATCATGTTCAGCCCCTTTTCTCCTCCCTCCACTGGCTCCCTCTACCGAAACACATTCAGCACGTGCTCCTTGTCTTTACTTTCAAGGCCCTTCATGGCCTTGCCCCCTCCTATATCTCTGCGCTTCTTTCCCACATTCCTGGCCGGGAACTCCATTTCTTTTCTGGCACCACCCCTGCCAACCCCAGAGTGCTCTGCTCCTCAAAATGTATTCACCTCTTTTCCCATACTGTCCCCTATGCCTGGAACTCCCTCCCTGAATACATTCACTTTGCTCCTTCCCAACCATCAGATCCCTCCTGTAAACTAACAGCTTCCATCAGGCTTTCCCTAGCTCTTCATCCCCTTAGTCTGCTTTCTGATTTACTCAAGGTCCCCTTCTTCATTGTAACGAAGTTCACTATCTAAGTTCTCAGTATGTGTACCTGCAACTTCTCAACTTTGTGAGTGCGCTTGTCTCTCCCTCTGTTCCCCTCTCCTTCTTTGTCTCTCCTATATTATAAGTCCATTGGGTGCATAGACCAGTCTATAATTAACAATTGTACAGTGACAGGTACATTGCCGGCACTATATGAATACTTAATAATAACAATAATAAAATGATGTTACCAAAATACTAAAAGGACTGAAATACCAACATTTCCCCCAAATTGAAAAGAACAACCCCAAATAACCAAAATGGATACCTGGCTGAATGGGTAGTTTATTGCCCAAACCACCATTTTTAGTTCAATTAGGGCAGGGGTGGCCAGATTTATGGTGCACATAATCCACTGGATCAAGGCATCAGCCTCAAGGGATCTACAAGGATCCCTCTCACCAGCTCCGGTGCCTCCAGCCCAGCCCCCCTCCCACTGGCTCCTAGCTCTATGGCCCCTCAGTTCTCCCCTTTAGAGAGAGCCTTCCCCACTACAGTCCTAGCCCATCTCCTTCCTGAAGACACTCCCTGAGGTACTAGTTCTTCTCTCCTCCCTATAGGTAATTTCTGACAAGCTGGTGCCACTTCCCACGTGATCTACTAGAGACTAGCCTGTTATCCATGGGTAGATCACAATCAACCTCTTGGATGCCCATGATGTAGGGTATATTCAACAGGATTACTTGTTTTTTCAGATACTCAGTTCAATCAAGAAACTTCATGTTCACTGGGGAACCTGTTAGACAAATTCCATGAGTGGGCAATAGGAAAGGGTTGTGTTACCTGAGTGTAGAGTCATCCTGGGTCATTGATGTGGGTCAGGGTTGGCCTTAGAATTTTCAGGGCCCAAGGCAAAGATAAAATGAGGGGGCCCTGGTGGCCCTGCCCCCTCTGCCATGGCCCCACCCCTTGGGGGCACCTTCTGCGAGGCCCTAGAGCTGGTCATTTTGGGGGCCCCTCTGGGGGGGAGTGGGGACTCCATATTCTGCCCTGGTGAAAACAGGGGCCATTGCAGGGTCCCCAGAAGTAAAGAAAATAGCAGGGTGCAGGGCAGTTGCCCCAGGTCACCCTGTGTTAAGACTGGCCCTAATGTGAGCCACCAGGTCACTGCTGTGGAAAAAAAGAAGCCATACTCTCTTTTTCCAGATAAAGAGTGATAGTTGCCTCAAGGTTTCCCCCTCACATCCAAATATTTGTTGAGGGAAGGAATGTTTGCTTCTACTGTTGGTTGCAATTTTGTCCCTGTTTATTCAGACTCTGGACAGAGAGAGACCAACCCTGGCTGAGCGAACAGATTTTATGTTCACAGATATTATATATATATTCGTATACCCTTTGAATATCTGAGTGATTATCTGCAACCAAAATGGATATTTGCACATCCACTTTTTTCATTTTAGAAACTTCATTCATTTTGGTACTTTGGCCCAGTTATTTTAGTCATTTTGAGATTTTGATGTATCAGTTGGTTACTGCATGTTTATATAAATGAAAAACGAAGTACCTGAAATGACCAAAATGTTTGAACTGAAATAAACAAAATTTGGAAATAATCAAGCTGAAATGGCCCACATGTGGTGGGGAAGGGCTGAAGCAGCAACTCCTTTTCCTGCACTGATATTTCATTCCACCATTTCGGAATTGCCTGCAATTTCCCACAGCTTTTCCACCGGTATTTCGCTAATTCCACGCTCTTTGCGACATTGGAGTTATTGGAAAGTGTCGGAAATAATCTCAGAAAGTGTCAGAATAATCTTGGAAAGTGTCGGAAGAAACATTGTTCTGCTACTTTCGCACCGTGACTGCATGTCGGAAAGTGTCAGTGAAAACTGCGGAAGATCACAGACAAAAGAGTGGAATGAACGTCTCTGTTGCACCGTGCTGCTCATTGCGGAAGAGCTCTTTCCTTTGGAAACAGTTACCATGCCGGCTTGCCATTTCAGCCCTTAGATGCCCCTTTCTGAATCCCCATGGGGCCTCCATAAATCAGAGCTCCAGCAGTTTGAGATTTTGTGGGCCTGTATTTTATGCTACGTGTTTTCATTTCAATTTTATTGAAGGATGCCATGCATTAGGGCTCCTCAAGGACTGTCCCTGGGTTTTAACTGACATGACAAGATGTCAGTTAACCTTACCTGGTTGGGAGGGCTTTCCCCGGCCAGGTGTGTGCCAGCCGCAGGAACACACGTCCCCACTGCCTACCTGGGTGCGGGAGGACGGGTGGGGAGCAATATGCAGCTGTCTGGCCACACCCTCATGCTGCTGTCACCCCACCCTCCTGCAACGATGGACAGCCGTGGCTGCCTATTACAGGCAGGCATAGCTGGGCACCATGGCAATCCCTCAAGCCGGGAGGAGCTGGCACTGGGAACAAACGTTTTTGCCCCGTTCGCCCACTGTGGCCCAGCTGGGCAGCTGCTGGGAGCAGACTGTGGGCATGCTTTGATCTGGGCCCACATTTCCAGCCCAGCCACCACTCCAGGCAGAGTTTGTACCAGGCCGGAACAAATGTGCTGCCATGACATTGGCTCACCCGGGCCAAAGCAGACCCTACTGGGCCAGCATCACATTTGTGAGCACCCCCTGCAACACATGGGTCCCTGTGTAGTAGAACAGTCTGCACTTGCCTGGATCAAGGGCTGGTGCTGAATGGAATCTGAACTTGCTCAGATCCTTGTGCCTTGTGCTGGAGAACAGAAGCTGGGTGTCACTGTCAGTAAATTGCGCTGGCAGTCAGATGAGCACAAACACCATTAATAACAAGCTTCAGGAGGTTGAGTAAATAAATAATAAAAGCAGGGGGCTGGAATGCTGGCTGCACCAACAGATTGTGTGGGTGGGTCCGGACAGCTGGTGTGCTTCAGACCGCATGTGGCAACTGCATGCACCAAATCCAGGAGAGTGCCAGGCGGCTGCCTTCCCATTCCCTCTTTCGCTCTGTCTCTCTAAGGTTGTCTTTTGTGCCCTCCCTCTGCAGCTGCTCGATTGCAAGAAGAGGGATGGGAGGAAAGGAGGCAAGCGGCAGTCTTAGAAGCAAAACAACATTTTATCAGTCCTGTAAGATGTGCTGCCCAGCTGACCCAGAGACAGCTTTACCTATTTGCCTTCTGTCTTAGGAAGTGGATCCTCTTCTAGCGCAGTGACACTGAGCCCTGATTGGTTCAGGAGCCATGCTGAAATGCATAGTGGGTTTATTATTTCTGGGAGGTATTCACATTTTAAGGTAGCCCTCCCTTTTTTTGGCACGTCTGTCCTAAAACAAAGCAGCTAAGCCACACCGGAAGTGCACTGTCGAGGCACTAACTGCAAACTATTTGTATGACGAATATGCAATGCTCATCCCCATGACCAACGTTGATAGTGGGGAGCCAGCGGTAGTGGTGCTGGTAGTGCTTTGGAAAGGAAATGGAATGGTTGGGGGTACAAGGCTGCTGTAAGCAAATGGCTGGCTGGATAGTGCATATTCAATGGGTATACCCATTTTGGAGGGCACCCGTTTCAGTTCGACACCTGAACCCTACCCACAACTGGAAATGGGCACTTGTATGTCTTATTTTCAGATTTATCCTTTAAAATTTAGTTATTTCAGTCATTCTGGAATTTCCGTTGTGTCATTTTCAGAAATTGTGTACGTGCAATAGTGCAAATAATGACAAAAGTACCAAGAGAACTGAAATACTGAAGTAACCAAATTGAGAAATAGGAGAGAAAAAACCAAAAAGGAATATTCAAACCAGGTACCTAGTGGGGTATAAACATTAAGTATCCCCTATTAATTGGTCTGCCATTTCCAGTTCAGGTTAGTGCGGATTCAACTGGCAGGGTGTAGTCACCATGGAGCGTGGGGGCTCAGTCAAGCTCCTAGATTCTAGGGGGCTTTTTGCAAGTGGCTTGAGCACAACTAGAAAGTTTTCAGAGTAGGCAGGGGAGGAAGCAGGACCAGCACACACAATAGCAGTAAGAGAGGCCTCAATCCACTGCCTTTCTGATGTGTTCCCACAACTTTCTGGCTTGAGCCTCTCGGTGCCACTGAGCACCTGCAGCTTTCTTGATTTTATGCATCCATCTGGTAGCTGGGCCTCTCTTTTGGTCTACATATGGCTGACGTAGACTGGCATAGAATGCAGGACAGTCAATTAAAATTATGGATTGGATGTCTGTTCACGTATAATTGGCAGACACAAAAAGGACCTAATTCATCAAATTTGTCAGCATTTCCCAACCTTCTTCACTCAGCGTACTAGCAAAATGTTTGCTAAGAAAATTAGACTATTAGGAAAGCCCCTCCCAAAATATCTGCAGCTAGTGGAGAATGCGGCGAGCTGTCTCCTTGTGGGGTCGGGCCAGCATGAGCACATTACACCGGTGCTCCGGGCTCTGCACTGGCTGCCGATAGTCTTTCAGGACTGATTCAAGGTGTTGGTTTTGACCTATAAAGCCCTAAATGACTTTGGCCTGACTTACCTGTGGGATCGCCTCACTCCCCGTGCCCCGGAATGACCTCTGCGGTCCGCTGGGAGTGCCCTTCTTGAGGTCCCCCTTGTGGCCCGGAGGGGCCACTATAGAGAGGACATTCTCGGTGGCCGCACCTAGGCTGTGGAACTCCCTCCTGGCAAAGGCCCGGTTGGCCTCAGATCTCCCTTCCTTCCACCATATGTGTAAAACCTGGCTGTTCCTCCTGTCTTTTGGCGAGGGAGATGGAGTGTAGGTTGGGGGTGGGTAGGTTAGGGTTGGAGGGGAGTTGGTTCTGTTTTCCTTCTCTTTTATTATGCTATGCATTTTTATGATGTGAGCTGCCCCGGGCTGCCTAGAGCAGAAAGGGCCGGATAGAAAACTTTAAATCAATAAACAAAAAATCTAATAAATAAATAAACAAATAAATAAATATCAGTGGCTGTGTGGTGAAGGACATTCCTGCCCCAGAGCCCTGACTGCTTAGGGATGCAGAGCAATGAGGAATTGGCCTCTTCACTCCCTCCAGAGACCTGATTGGTCAGCAGACTAGGAAGAAGTCCTACCTAGTTTCCTGCTCCCAGTTCTTCTCCTGGAGGAAGAAGTGTCAGTTGAAGCAAGAAGCTTCAGAAGACAGCATGCACATTGTTCTGTGGCAGAGGAACCATCACAGAGCCTAGCTGGCCACAGATCCTTCAGGAGCCAGCTGAAGCCAGGTTGGGGTTGGTCACTGGGAAGCAGGGGTTGCTGGCACAGGAATAAACTAGAGCCAATTGCCAAGTCAGTCCAGTGTGTCACATCAAGAGCATGAGGTCAAAAGTAGGGGCAGAATCAGTACCTGCTACCTGAGTCAGGCCATTGATGTAGTGAGGAGTATAGGTATAACAAGGGCTGGGTTACTAGGTAGGTGCATCAGGCAGGAACAGCAGCTGGGACTTGGAGGGAGAGCAGAGCACAAGACAGAAGCAAGGACAGAGGAATAGTGAATGTGGGGTTGGTGGATAGTGGTAGCAGAGGACCAGTTCCCAAGGAAGCACAAGAAAGCAGCACAAGCACATAGGTAATCAGAAATTTATTTATTTATTTATTTATTTATTTATTTATTTTAAACATTTGTTAGTCACCCCCCCCCATGCCTATGGCATCCCGATGCGACGTACAACTCAATAAAACAATAAAAACAATTTTTGTTTTTTTAAAAACCCTTAAAAACACAACAATATAAACAGGGGTGGGAAAAATAAAATAAAAATAAAAGGTAGGGAAGCTTTAAAACACTAACCCACCCTCCCCTGCTCCTTCCCAAAGGCCTGGGCGAACAGCCAGGTTTTACAAGCCCGCCGGAATGTCAAAAGGCTTGGGACCAGGCGAGCTTCCTCCGGGAGGGAGTTCCAAAGGTGTGGCCCGGCCACCGAGAATGCCCTCTCCATTGTGACCCCCTACTAAACCCAGGGGACCTCCAAGAAGGCACCCCCGGCAGACAGAAGGAGCCGCTCTGGGAGGGCGAGGCGGTTCCTGGGGTACAAGGGGCCCAGACCATGAAGGGCCTTATAGATCAACACCAATACCTTGAACCTGGCTCAGCTCGCTATTGGCAACCAGTGCAGAGTCCGGAGCACAGGTGTTATATGCTCCCGACGACCCATCCCCATCAGGAGACAGGCCGCCGCATTCTGCACTAGCTGCAGCCTCCAGACCAGGAACAAGGGCAGCCCCACGTAGAACGCATTACAGTAGTCCAGCTTCAAGGTAACAAAGGCATGGATGAGGGAGGCCAGGTCTGGCCTGGAGATGTATGGACGCAGCCTCCGCACTAGATACAACTGGCATAAATGGCCAAGTGGAAGCCCTCTGGTTGCTCAGATACTCCCCACATCCTGTGATACTCCCTTATCTCCTAGAGTAACCCTTTAGAGTAAGGTTGGGGAAACATTTCCCTCCCAGAGACCACTTTGAAAATTAATACAAGCTCAAAGGGCTGCAAAGAATTTAGTGCTGGAGGTGCATAAGGGGTGAGTGCAGGAAGAGGAGGACCCAGGTCATCAGTTTGTGCCATGGAACTGACTCCCATCCTTGACCCCTCATCTTTCCTTGATTATGATTACCCTTTGAGCTCAGTTTTCAGTGTTTGGAGGTAGGAACCAGTTCCAGAGGGCCAGCTGCAGGAACTGGAAAGGGGCCACATAAAAACTATCCACAGGCTGTATTTGGGCCCTGGGGCATGTTTCTAGGAGCAGCTCAAAAGTTTTTTCTACCAGCACATCATAGATTCTTAGATAAGAGAAGTAGGGTTGCCAGAGGTCCCTTATTTTAAGAGAATTACTGGGCCACCGGGAGCATATTACACCAATGCTCCATTCTCTGCACTGGCTGACGGTGGTTTTCTGGGCCTGGTTCAAGGTATTGGTTATGGCCTATAAAGTCCTAAATGGCCTGGGCTCCACCTATCTGCGAGATCGCCTCACTCCCTGGGTCCTGGATCAGCCCCTGCAGTCGTCCGGGTGTACCATGCTCAAGGCCCCCTGAATTGGGGGGGGGGGGCATGCAGGGGAGGGCATTCTCAGTGGCCGCGCCATGGCTGTGAAACTCCCTCCTGGCGGAGGCCTGTCTGGCCCTGAATCTTCCCTCCTTTCGGAGAAGTTGTAAGACCTGGCTGTTCCGCCAGGCATTTGGCAGGAGAGAAGGGTAATGGTGGGGTGGGGGGGGGGGGTTGGGGATGGTGGGATGGGATGTGTTCTTTTTCCTCCTTTATGTTGTTTAAATTGATGTTTTTATTGTATTGTAAGCTGCCCCGAGTTGCCTGTGGCAAAAGGGGTGGGGTAAAAAAATAAAAATAAATAAATAAATAAATACATACATACATATTTCAGACCCACCCACCCCGACAGTTGTCTAGAATGTAATAGATGTTCTATTACGTAACATAATTCCAGCTCCTTACAGCTCCATACCATCCCTTAGTTTTGAAATTGTTATCTGGCAACCCTAAATCAGAAGACCAAGGAGGATCACTATGATCATCTAACCTGATCTCCTCTATACAGGCCAAATTGCACACAGTCATTTTTGCATCAAGCCCATGTCACAAAAGCCTGTGGCTATGGGCAAGATAGAGCTTGTGGGAAAATTTGCATTGTGGCTGTCCCGTCCTAGTCACCGTTTGCAGAGAGTCATAACTAAGATTTGTCCTCCTCTCTCCTCCCTGGGGAAGGCAGACAGATTGATGGCCATGTTTAGCTTGCTCTCTCTTTCCCACTCCCCCCGCACACACCTCAATAACTCTCTCTGGTTTTCTTAGACTAAAATGTTGGCAAAGGCATAAATATCTCCAGTCACCAGAAAGCCATTTCCGCTTTGGCTCTGCCTACAAATGTCGCTCCAGTCCGCTAGCCTCATGCAGTGTAACATTTTCATGGGTCCTAAGGGGATGGGCAAGCAATTCACACGTCGTAAATTCCTGTCATGTCATGCTAACATATTCACATCATTCAAAAGCAAAGTCTACTTACTCCAAAGAAATGGGAGATGTGAAAGTAGTAAGACAGTGGGAAGACTTGTAAATAATTATGGATGGCTTCTCAGGCTGGGGACCTATTAGCCCCACCACGGCTCCTATTGGAGGCAGTGCAGGGAGGTTTGTGAGCACGAAGAAAAGCAACGGCACCCCAGAGGGCAGCGTTTTCGGGTTCTTGAAAGCTAAAGTCTTGGCTGTGAGTGAGTTTAAATAAGGCAGCTAGGGCTAGTGAGCAAAACAGAGACTTAATATAGAAGCCTGGTGGGGAGCCTGTAGGTTACATATTCTGGAGGAATAACCATGGGTTGTATTCCTGAGGCTGTTATGCAAGCCAGTTTCCAAGCCACACACCTAGGCCTAGGAGTGGGGAATATGGCACCACACTAGACCCAAGCTGTGGAACCACTGGCCTAGACACTGAGGAGAAAGGAGCTGTTGATCTGGGAATTAATATTGGGATCAAACACTATTTGAACTCTGACAGGGTGAAAACAGACATAATGCTAGCTCCACTTTAACACATGAGTTTATGTTGCAGGGCTGTATCAGTGCCTTATGCAGCCCTGCAACATGTCTAAGAAATGTTAAAGTGGTGTTAAAGAGGAGTTAGTGTTACATCTGTTTTCACCCTGACAGAACCCAGTCAATGTTCAGATCATATCATACAGTAATACAGTAGACCCAAATAAAAATGACAAACTCCCTCACCTAAATTAAAGAAGGGTCTTATTATACCTAATCTCCAAAGTCCAAACTGCCCCAGTCTCTGTTCCGGAAGGGATGCTTCAGCATAGCACGGATACCTCTAGTCTCTGCAGTACTTACTCTCAGAGTCTAGGTAGCTAGGGTTAATTTCATAGGGTGAAATTAGACCTGAAATGAGTAGCCACTGCTATTCTGCTAATCAGTATCCAGGGCAAATCTGTGGTATCCTCCAGTATCTGGAAAGGCCTGGATACCAAATGGTATCCATTGATTTAATTTGTTCAGTGGTCACGAGAAGAGGCAGTCTTTCAGATACCTGGGGCCCAGGCCATTGACATACAGTTCCTTCATCTCACATGACTTGAGTAGTTTCAGAGGAGATGGTAGACTGACAAAGCTATTTAGCTCCTTACACAGGTGAGGAATGAAAGATGTAGACATTGGCTAATGTTCCTTGGGGGAAGACACCAGTGTGGTTCCTCCCTGTTGAGGACAGTCTGGTGAGTGTTTCCCAATGCACACAGTTCTCTGTGTGATGTTCTAGGTTGGTTCAATGACCTGCATGGATCGTTTTGCAGTAAAAGAGAATGATGTCATTGGAAGAGTCACACAGAATTTAGAGACAAGCAAACGTCCACGATCATACAGGATTTAATCAACAAAACTTGCACAGATCATTACAAACAAGAGTCTTGTTTTCTTGCATCATTACCCCATCCCAGGCACACAGTCCACCCCTCCAACGCCTTTGTGTCACACAAAAATGGCACTTGTATTAATCATATGCTTGATTTCTCCCTGCACACTGATCAATGGAGATGCACATGGCAGATCTGACTGAGTTCCCTGTATCCCTGGTGACATCTGTCCAAGAGGGTGAATTAGAGGTCAAGGGAAAACTCTGTTTTTTAGAGTAGGGTCAGGGTGAGTGCTATTAACAAGCTCCAAAGAGGTACATGATGGACTTTAGGGGTCAGCCATTGATAGGACTCCAAATTTGGGGCACTGCAAGTGTCACCTAGATCTAGTAATTTTCATAAGAGCAGATAAAGGTCCTTCAGGGTGGGCTGGGCATTTATGTGAGGTTTGCGATGAATGTAATTTCTCTGTCTCTCTGTCTCTATTACTGCAGTTAAAAGAGGTCATGGCCATAGAGCCAAACGATACAACGCAACCTCTGAATGCAGCCGAAAGCTATCAGCAAACAACTTCACTGCATGAAGAGCTGGGAGAAAAGTGTTGCATAAATAATGCTGTTGTTAATTACTTCCCTAGTCATTATGAGTCATCCTCTTCCCTGGCTTCTTCAGCCTCACAAGTGTATAAAATAGGGATGGGCGAACAGAACGCGGTTTGGATGTTCGGTTCAAAACCCAAGTTCGGGTTTGATGGTTCGGTTCAGCCGAGTTTGGTTTGGCCAAACTTGGCTGAACATTCAAAAATAGCAAAAACAAAACCAAAACCGAAACAAAATCAAAACCAAAATCTAATTTTCGGCCCTGGAAAGACGTTTTTCCTGCCTCCAAACTCATCCGAACTCGTCCGAACACGACCGAACTATTCGGTCATTCCAGAGTTCGGTTTGGACGTTCAGTTCGGAGGTCCGAACAGACCGAATTTGGTCTGAACTCCGAACATTCGAACCGCGTTCACCCATCCCTAGTATAAAATGATTAGGAGCAAGCCATTGGCAAGGGCTTGGGCCCATCAAATATTAGAAGATGGCAAAGCTGCAGCTCCAGCACCTGTTTTCCAAGTCCAAGTCTTCTATTAAGGGATGGCAGCTGATTAGTGCTAAAAGGTTAGTGCTGAAATCTGGCACCACTTTAGACCCAAGTTGTGGAACCACTGCCCCTAGCCACTGAGGAGAAAGGAGCTGCTGACCTGGGAATCAATATTGGGATCAAACACTTTATTTGAACTCTGAGGGTGAAAACAGACATAATGCTAACAAACTCCACTTGAACACCGCTTTAACATTTCATATGCATATTACACATGCATACACATATGCCAGGTTAGTGCTGAAACTTGGTCCTCGGTTTTCCTTGGGAAACACTGAAGACTGGTGCATTTGGACTTGATTTCCCAAGTTCCAAAGTTCCAAAGAAGGGCCCTGGAACTTCAGAACTCAACAAACCTCAGCCAAGTGCAGGGAAGGGGACCAGAGGGCAGGGAAGCATGAGCCGGAGGCCAGCACTAGGCCCCTGCTCCCTCTTCCCTGATCTCCTCTGGCCGGAGAGGGAATAGGCCAGCAGGGGTCAGGGAAGGGGGACAGTGGGCCTAGTGGGTGTCCTAGCCGGGAGGGGGGAGGGTCAGGAGTGGGGTCCTTGGGGGGAGGGGACCTAGGAGAGGGTAAGTAATCCACCCTGAGGGTAAGTAGGCCCCCCCACTTCCGCTTAATCACCCCACCCCTAGCCATCCCGACCTCAGAAACCTACGAGTATTCTCCGAGGGTGGCCCGAACACTCAGGACCGCTCCTTGGACCCTTAGAGAATACTTTTCCCTACTTGGAACAACCCTACCCTAGACCTTATGGTCAGGGGAGCTGCACATAAAGGGGTGTCTTCCTGCAGAGTCCTCTCCCCACTGGCAGAGATGGTAGAGGGGTGGGGCCCCACTGAGTTTTCTGCTGTGTGGGCCAAGAATTGCCTTTCAGGGTGGAGCAGAACAGAATGGCAACATGGGATGGAGAGGAGCAGAACACTTTCTGTGCGCAGGGGTGCTGGACCGTTCCACTCTCCTCCTGCAAGTGGCTCTCTGTCCCCGAAGCAGTGACTTTGACCAGGCTTTGTCTCATCCTGGGGGCTTTGGCCCCGTCCTCTCTCCCTGGGAAGCACTGACCCCACCATTGTTAAGGGCAGACCTGTTGAAGTCCCTGCTACATTTTGCTTTAGCAGAGGAAGTGCTCATGGGATAATGCATCAGGCATAATGTACCTCCCCGGTGATATCTTCCTCTCCTGCTTGGATCTTGGGATTCTTTATACCCAATAACTGCGGCTGGGCTTGTTTTATTTTAATAGCTCATGCAGGTTGCACTTAAGGGAGGACGGCCCCATTGTTCTAGGTGCTGCACATCTCATACTAAAGAAATTCCCACCACAAAGATCTTACAGTTTGGTGTAGCTACCGTGGCGCGGGGGGGCGCATTTGAGCCCGGGCCCTGCTCTCCGGGGGGCCCGCAAAAGCCATGTGGGGCCCGAAAGGATCCGCCTGAGGTTTTTTTCGTTGTTTTTTTGCTGCAGCTCCACCACCTGCACCTGGGCCCCCCTCTGCCACCCTGGCAGGGGGGCCCAGGTGGAGCCCCGGCCAAAAAAAACCCCAGCTGTAGCTGTGCATTATCATGTTGTTGACAGACTGATAGATGATGCCCCCCAGCCCCAACCCTTCTCCTTCTCCTTCCGCCGCCGCCGCCTGGGTCCACGCTAGAAGCTACCCATCTGAGCCCCTTAGCCCCGCCTCCACACGCACGCCGCCCCAACGTCAGACGTTGCGTGTGTGCCGTATACTGCGTTCCCCGGCGTCAGCGTTTTTGCTTCAGCCCACCACGAGGCAGGCAGGCAGGCGCTGGCTGGCTTGGCTGTTAGTTTGAGGCTCTGAGGTCAGCAGCAGCAGCAGCACGCAGACTAGTAGTCAGTGTCTGACTGACTCTCTAGTCTAGCGGCGAGGGTGAGGCGAGGCGAGCGGAGCAGCAGAGATATTTTTTAACTTGAAGCGGGGACGGGGTCGAGGTGCCTTCTGCTGAGTGAGTTTGCCGCACGCCACGCAGCTAAGAGGCTGCAAGGATATCGGAGGAGGCGGGCGGGCGGGCGGAGGCGGAGCGCAGGAGGAGAGCTTACTAAGGGGGGTCACGCCGACTCACTTAGGTTGCGTTGGTGTGGACCTGCCTGCCAGCCAAACTTGGGTGGGTGCGGGGGGGGGGGGCAGTCCCCCTCCTCTATCCCTTCTCCCTTGCAGCAAGGCAAGGGAGAAGAGATTTAAAGAGAAGGAAGGGGGACGACTGCCCCCCCCATCCACACGGTGGGGGCCCATAACTGAGACTTGAGCCCGGGCCCTTCTCAACCTTGCTACGCCCCAGGGTCAGTGTTAGAGCAGGGCAGCCTAAGGGGTCCTACCTGCACAAGCACAAAATAGGCTGGTGGTGCAGCAGCAACCACTGGCTCCCCCAGTAGCTTTCCCCTGCACACTCCCTACCCCCTTTACACTCCAAGCCACTCACAAACAGGTCTTTCTAAACCTCAGCCAGAGTATGCTACTGGCACAGGTCAGAAGTGGAATAGGCAGCTGGTGGTGACCCTGGTGGGGCAAAACAGAATGCCAGTCTGGTAACATCTGGCTACACTTGAACTGCTGCTGATGGTGGTGCAGGGAGGGAGGGGGATGAGCAGGCTAGGTCTAGTGCTGGAGTACTGGAAACCCATAGCTGATGAAGAGGGGAGCCTGTCTTCCAGTCCCATTGCTTCAATTAGGGCTACACCACTGGGTGATAGTTATCTAAGTTATTTCTGTGGCTCCATCTTATATTCCTTTCCAAGAATGCACTGGACTCAGCACAGTTTGGTTGAAAGCCCCTTCAGAGTTCACTTAACTCAAAATTAATTTATTTTAATTTTTTTAATTATTATTATTTTTTCAAATTTATACCCCGCCCCTCCTGCGAACAGCTCGGGGCAGCTTCCAACAATAAAATATGCATAAAAACAAATATAAAACAATTAAAAATACATCAAAAATACAGGGCCCTGGGATACATTAAAACAATAAACAATAACAGGGTAGGGGAGATAAAAACCCTAGCCCACTCCCCCCACCCCACCCCAAAGGCCTGGACGAACAGCCAGGTTTTACAATACCGCCGGACTATCAACAGGCTCGGGGCCAGAGAGAGAGAAGAGGATTCTCTCACCACAAGTAGAGCAGAAATGGGTACCTGCAAAAATGGGTATGCTGCCTGTTGAAATTACAGTAACCCATCTTGGGTGGATCAGACTTCAAATGATACCCAATCACTGCCCAACCCATTATCCAAATAACCAAAATATCATTACTGAATTCCAGTTTTCCATTACCGATTTTCCAGTTTGCACCATTTACTGACACAGGCAAATTTGTAGGTGCATTCAGAAAGAAAGTAAAACAGCTACACGGTAAGTCAGTCTAGGTCAGTGAAATGGAAAATTAGCAGCTCGGTAACGCTAATACCTGGTATTTTAGGTACCTATTTTTGGTAACTGGGCAATATACCATTCACTTATCTGCTCCCTTGTGTAGCTGCAGGCAGCCAATGAAGAAATAGACTGTGCACAGACCAATCAGGGCCTGCAGGCATGGCCCAATGGTAGGTGAGATGCTATTGCTATGGTGCTATGGACATCTCCCTGTTGCTGCTTTTTATCTTCACTGGCCCAGGGGTAAAGTCTTAGGCTGCATTCACACACAACTCTTCTCCCATCTGTACCTTTTGTTGCAGGAGTCTGCATTTGCACTTTTTAATTGTTCCCATGTTCCCTTCTGGATTTCAAAACTGATTGCACATACTGTCAGGCCCCCTAACAGGTTTCCCATTATTATCCATTTTTTTGTTTTTCTTGGCAACAATACATTGCCCTGGACAAGCAGGCAGGGGAGGATTCATTCCCCGAGGGGGGAAATCACCTCTATCCCCTCCTGCAGCAATTAGAGCAGACTGACATGTGGATTAATACCTTCACACATAACAAGAAATGTGTGTGATGGATTTAGACCCATTGTTAAACCTTGTTTTTTGGCTTAACGTTTGGGGAGTTAATGTGTATTAGGGCGAGTTCAAAGCAGCCCTTCTGTTTTTGCAGAACGGTTCTGCAAAAATGGAACAGCTGTCGAAATTCCAATCAATTGCAATATTCTATTGGAATTCCAATTAGCTGTT
The DNA here is from genome assembly GCA_003113815.1 of Sphenodon punctatus. NCBI lineage: Eukaryota > Metazoa > Chordata > Lepidosauria > Sphenodontia > Sphenodontidae > Sphenodon > Sphenodon punctatus. The sequence continues at coordinate 622,654 of QEPC01007204.1, forward strand.
TTGTGCATGCAGAAAACGGGGGAGGCCAGACTACACATGCCAAAATGGTGATGGCTGTGACCAAAAGATGCAAATGGTGTCTTTTGCATAATTACGGCTGACACCATTTTGTGTTTGTGCAGAATGGCCAGGTGGCATTTTATGCATTTCAGTCCAACAAACAAAAATCAGAACGATCATTCCGATTTCTATTTGGCCTGATCAAGCCAACTGGGTCTGTCAAAAATGGAATCTGCTTAGAAGTAGATTTTCACCTGTAATGCATAGGCTAAGTTCACCCAGTGTATCTTGCAATCTAATCTTTCACACGTTAAAAAGTAAAGCTGGGGGAAGAGCTTTTCAAGTATTAGGCGTTTTGAGTGAGTGCAGTCTGACATTATCCTCTGTGAATCCAGCTTTAAGGATTACTCATATGAGAAGACTTCGCCAAAGTATTTTTGCACTGGGGCTAGTTGTCCTGGTTTGGAATAATCACAAGATCTGCTACTCTGGGTCGGGGACTTACCCTAGAATTGAAATGAATATTCATAGCAAATAATAATATCCGTCCAATGATTTCTCCCCATGGGCGGGGTGTGTGTGTGTGTAAAGGACAGTGTATCCCAAAGTACCGGTCCTATGTTCTGCTAACTGGAAACCCAATCAAGCTGTTTCACTGTTGCCGACCCAAAGAGAAAAATTTTGTGCTGCTCCATAACAGGGTTGAGAGGGGACCATTTGAACCAAGCATCCTGAGTTTTCCCAGTAATTATTACATTATTAAGCAAACAAAGACCTGAGGAAGTTACCTGACTTCCCTGAACTCCACACAGTGGGTCAAAGTTCAAGCCCATGACTCTGGTTTCTCCAGTCTCCTGCAGCATCTGCTAGACATTTGTTTCTTTGTGATGACATTTACACATGCAAAATTTGCCTGCACCCTCTTGGTGCATTCAAGAGAAGAGTCTGTTGCACCTGGATGCTCTTTGCCTCTAGGGGGTAATTGCAGGTAAATGTGTCCTCTTGACAGGGCTGCTGCTGTGAAGAGGGATGGGTATATAATCTCACTGTTATTTCTGCCAGGCAGCTAAGAGTGAACTGTTAAAAACAACCTCCTCTCCCTTTAATGATAGGCGTTGGTCATGGAGAGCCGACTGCCCTTGTTTTCAAAATGTATATGGTGCCCTGAGGGAGTTTCTCCATTTCTATTATACAATGTCTCAGATGGAGTTCTCAGTTCCGGGCTATAAGGCTGTGAAAATTAAGCTGGTGGGTTCTTCCATCCCATACGAGCCACGAATGAGACTAGGTGCTGAGGGGAAGGCCCCCCAAGCAACTGTTGTATACATTTATTATAAAGCAATGAAATATGAAATAGCAAAAGCACCTGAGGAAGAGAGAGTCTGGTTCATGAAGAGTGTTCTTTCTCCTTCTCCCTTGCAATGGGAGAACAGCCAAAACTGATAGTCAATGAATAATTAAAAAGTCTCATCGGTAATAAAGGTTACTATTAAATAAATACATGCGTGATGGTTTCAAAAGATGGCCCACCAGGGCGTGCCTTCCCCCAGAGCAGGCCCTCCAAATCAGCCACACCATGTCAGAGAGCAGTCGTTAGCGCAGCGTTATTGTGTTTTGCCAGTCACCCAGTGTGCACACTCCCAAAGCACAATACCTCTCATAAAAGAAGCCAGGCTGGATGCTCTTACATTGGGCATTTTTACACACACCTTAAAGTGCTGGTCTTTCAACCTTCTGGGTTTACAAGTCTACAAGTAAGTTCCTGGATGCATTCTTCACACACACACTGCACTGAGACAGCCTAAAGTAGCCACAGTTGTAGATGTGAGGGGCTGCCATGGAAACCAAGTGACCACAGCTGCCTGGAGCAAAGCAGTTTACCAGGAGAATGTTTTACACACAAAAGTTCTGGGACAAGTTCTATGCAGAAGTTCAAGGAGCCAGATGTTTATGATCTGGGTGAGTGATTTAGACACACAGAAAGTTCAGGATGTAACAGCAAACATGCAGGAGAAATGTGTGTGTAAAAACACCCATTGACAAGCCCTTCACTGGCCCTTGGCCATATACCGAGGTGAGCTTATGACCAGCTTCTAGCCCCGTATCTCCCTCTCTCTCTCAGCCAGGCTCTCCCTATCTCGCTGTTCCCTCTTTCAGGGCTTCAGTACCCTGGCCAGCTTCCAAAAGAGACCTGAGGCCAGATTAGCCAGGCTCTGAAGATGTTACAGGTGCAGAGAGAAGGGCAGGTCTTCAGTGGCGAAGTAGGCTCCCTTAAAGAGGTAGCAACTTGCTTTGTCACACAGGGGTTTCAGAGTGTCACGGCACATGCAGGCCAGGAGAGGATTAAATCTTGAGCCAGAATTCTTATGGGCGTCTTTAGACATAACAAAGATCGGGTGTAAAAACCCCTAAGCACGTGTTTGGCCACCCGTTGAACATGTGATGTGAACACCATTGCATCACAAGGACAATTTCCGTTTTTTGGCCAACGTTGTGATATCACGTGGCGTGTTAGCAGGTATAACATATAGAACAAGGCAGCAGTGCTTGCGTGCCGAGATTGGGTGGCGAGCAAAACACCGATTTGCCCCAAGATGTGCTGTGTGTCTAAGCAGCGCCACATGGTGAACACAGGGTCAATCCGGTGTTCCTATCAAGGTCAAAACACACATTCAGACACCTGTTGACGTTATGTCTAAAGACACCTTATATCTATGCTGAGGCTGCACAGTTGAGGGTCCTAATTATCAGGTGGTTTCACGAGGGGGTACTCAAGCAGGCAACCTTTAAGAAGGACCCTGAAAAGCTCAAAGAGAGGAGGTTGGAACTAGGAACAAATCTAGCTCAAGGACAGGTCCGTTGAGAGAAATGTATTGTTCTTATTAAGCATTTATATAGCAGCAGCAGTGTACCTGGCACTTTACAATTGTTATTATTACAGACAGGTCCCTGCCCAGTGTGCTTAACATCTGAAAATGGACAAGAGTGAGAGGAACACAAAGAGAGACAGACACAGATAGTCCCATTTATTACAGGTGGGAAACTGAGGTGTAGCACTTACCCAAGGCCACCCAATGAGTTCATGTCTAGGGCAGGATTCAAATCCTGGCTTCCTCCTAGGTTCAAGTACAACACCTTATCCACTACACCAAACTGGCTGTCTAGACTGAGAGAGGTTGTGACTTGTGGTCACTCAGTGAGTTCATTGGCTAGGATGAGATTCAAACCCTGGCTTTCCAGGTCCAAGTCCAGCACCTTTGCCACTACACCACACTGGCTCTCTGATATCTTCTGATACATTGTGCCTCTGATACATCCTTGTAGCTGTGGCAGTTCTACCTCCCATCATAAGTTTTGAAATCAGTTTCTGGAGATCATCCTCATACTTTATACGTATGTTATATTCAATTTTTATTTTGCTCATATGTTAATGTGTACTAATAATTATCAGGGACACGTGTTCACTGCAGTTTCCCCATTGTCACCAATGGGGAAAACACAGTGAACGCTGGTCCCTAAATGTATAGAAAGAATACCTCAGGCAGGGAGGTAATTTTACTTCCCTCTAATACATGTCCCCTGGAGTAGGAGCCTTCCTCACAACTTTAACCCCATTTCCTTATTTATTTATTATTATTATTATTATTATTATTATTATTAATAACAAACATTTATATAGCACCAGCAGTGTACCTGGCACTTTACAAAGTAACAAAATAGACATGGTCCCTGCCCCTAGGGCTTACAATCTGAGAGACAGGAGCTGGGGGAGAGACTTAGGAAGGGGAACAGAGGGAGAGACAAGGGGTCTAACATTCATGAAGATGCGAGGTCTCAAGTGCACGTACTTGGCTTGGTTACGATGAGAATGACAGCAGGCAGGTCCATGTTGCAAGGATAAGGGTAAACCGATCGTAGGTATAGGAATAGTGGCTCAGCAGGATAAAGAGTCAGACAGAGCAGAGCGAAAGAGGTGAGTTTTAAGGAGAGATTTGAAGGTATGAAGGGAGGGGGCAAGGCGGATGTGGACAGGGAGGGAGTTCCAGGCATGGGGGGCAGCAAGTGAGAAGGGACGAAGGCGCTTAGGGGAGCAGGGAAGGCGTGGAAGGGTGAGAGAAGGGACAGAGGAGGAGCGAAGTGCACGGGCTGGAGTATGGAGGGCGATAAGTGCAGAGAGGTAGGGGGGAGCAAGGTTGTGAAGAGCTTTATAGGTGAAGACTAGGAGCTTGTGCAGGATTCGTTCAGGAAGGGGAAGCCAGTGAAGCGAAGAGAGGAGGGGCTGCACATGGTCGAAGCGACTGGCGAGGTAGATGACCCTGGCAGCAGAGTTTTGGACAGAGATGAGGGGAGAAAGGTGAGACCGGGGAAGGCCAGTGAGAAGGAGGTTACAGTAATCGAGGCGAGAGATGACCAGAGCATGAACAAGAGTTTTGGCAGACGAGACAGAGAGAAAAGGGCGAATCTTAGCAATGTTATGGAGGGAGAAGCGACAGGATTTAGCAACAGAGTCAATGTAGGGTTTAAAAGAAAGGGCTGAGTCAAAGATGAAGCCTAGGCTACGGGCTTGGGGGACAGGCAGGATGGTGACTCCATCAATAGTTATTGACAGTGAGGAAGGAGAGGAAGGATGAGGGGGGAAGATAAGGAGTTCAGTTTTAGCCATGTTGAGTTTGAGTTGACGTTGAGACATCCAGGTAGAGATGTCAGAGAGACAGTTGATGAGACGAGCTTGAACAGAGGGAGAGAGAGAGGGAGTAGAGAGATAGAGTTGAGTGTCATCAGCATAGAGGTGGTATTGGAAGCCATGGGAGGCAATGAGTTTGCCTAAGGATGAGGTATAGATCGAGAAGAGGAGAGGGCCAAGAACAGAGCCTTGAGGAACACCAACTGAGAGGGGGAAGGAGGAGGAGGCGGAGTTGGAGAGAGACACATTAAAGGAGCGGTCAGAGAGGTAGGAGGAGAACCAGTTATGGACAGAGCCACAAAAGCCAAGGGAGTGAAGGGAATCCAGCAAGAGTGAGTGGTCAACAGTATCGAAGGCAGCAGAGAGATCAAGGAGGACAAGAATGGAATAGAGACGTTTAGATTTAGCCACCAGAAGATCGTTGGTGATCTTAGCGAGAGCAGTTTCAGTAGAATGAAGGGGGCGGAAGCCAGATTGGAGGGGGTCAAGGGAGGAGTTGGAGGATAGGAAGTCAAGGCAGCGGGAGTAGACAACACGTTCAAGCAGCTTGGAAGCAAAAGGAAGGAGTGAGACAGGACGATAGCTAGAAGGGTCAGAGGGGTCAAGAGTGGACTTTTTGAGAATAGGAGAGACTGTGGCATGTTTGACGGCAGAGGGGAAAGAGCCAGTAGAGAGGGAGAGGTTGATGATGTGCCGGAAGGAGGGGACAACAGTGGAAGTAATGGAGGTCAGGAGGTGGGAAGGAATGGGCTCAAGGGGGCAAGTGGAAGGGTTGCCCTCCTTGAAGAGTTTAGTACTCCACCTCCCTCCCCCCCCCTTTAACTCTCCTGCTCATGGGAACAGAAGGGAGGTTACAGTGACTTAGGAGGTACTTATCTCTAAAACAGTACTCCAGAAAACAAGACCTAAGAGCAGATACTGCTTAAGGAAACCCTATAATCAAAAGAAATATGATACTTTAAATTGGTTTCTCAATTGCAATTTCCCTATTTGTTTCACCTCTATACCCAACTCAATCTCTATTATATGTATAGTGTCTGTGGGCTTAATGATGATTAAGCAATTTGACTTTTTTTCCAGAAATATGAGTAAATGTAATGCAAAGGCCCATGGAGGCGAGGTTCATTGAGCTGGAAGAGACCATTTTAAAATCATAATTTTTCTGATTAAAGTGGCATTTTCCTTGTCTTTCAAAGACATATACATTTATTTAGGTGTATGTACATACACATATATACCTGGAGGGAGGTACACGTAGACACACACACGCACACACACAGTAAAAATGAGGAACTTTTGCTATATAGCAGGAATGGGGAACCTTTTCCCTCCGATGGACCACTTTAAAAATTAGGACAATTTTTGGGGGCCAGATAGGGGTTGGGGGCAGGCCTGCTGAAGTAGTCTGCTCAGGATGGGGGAAGGAAGAGGAGAGTCCAGAGCTCTCCACGTGCACCTCTTCTGCACTTGAGGATATGGGGCTGGGTCCACAGGTCAGATCCAAAAACTGGAAAGAGGCAGGTAAAAAACTGCTGTCGGACAGATTTGGTCCATGGGCTGGAGGCTCCCCATCCCCGATATTATATATAGGTCCCTTTTAAATGGGTCGTGGCAGGAGGGGCGGTCTGTGGGTGCGTCGCTGCGGGTGCACAGGGGTGCACACCCATTACACCCCGCCCCCTGGAGCAACTTGCGTTTTTGCCAGTTGCTCTAAGCGGGGGTGATGAGTGGAGATGGGTGCAAATGCATGTTGTGCAGGAGTGCGCACGCATGCCCACCCAGCTGCTGCTGCCGCTTTCAAACAAGACACACCCACTCATGTCCACTGCATAGGCATGCATGGGTGCATCTTGTTTGAAAAGGGCCATAGTCTTTAAATAAATATGCACCTCCCCAATAAATATGAAAATATCTATATCTTCCTATTGAAGTTCAGATTTCTTGGGTGGAATCGGGGAGTTTTGATGCAGCTCAGAGTAAGGTTCCCCTGCCTTTAAATCTTGTTGAGGGGTCAAAGGTTGGGGGGGATGTGAAGAGGGGGCTATGACTCTCTCTGTTACTGTCAGATGAATTCACCTTGAGGAGTGTGCACATAGTAGCAGTGACATTCATTAGGCTGCTGGGTGAATCATGGAGTCATACCTCTGGGGACACCTGGGGAGGGGGAAGGGGTTTCTCTGATATGATTTTTTTTTTTTTTTTTAGTGGTAGTCTAAATGTGAAGAACTGTCTGAATCTCCTAGGGAATGCCGAGCAGAGACAAGCTGAAGCGTTGCTAATTCATCAGAGAGGAAGAGCCTAATTGCGTGCTGCTCTGATGATTGTCATGACTATGCAAATACATTTTTCCTTACACATATTCAGTGCACTTTGATAATCCCTAAGGTGTTTTTTTCTGGCTGCTTCTTAGTTCAGATTTCTCTTCATTTGCATGAGTCATGGCACCACGATTCAAGAGAGCAAAGCCCACAAAGCAAAACATGAGACTTCGCTCTCCTTCCATCACCCAAGCAGCTTCTGGAAAACTTTCTAATTAGATACAGATCTGCTGAGATATCATAAGCTGCAACCCTGGACTATTAGCCAAGATGGCTAGAAGATGCAACTTCCTTCTCATGATGTCCCTAATCCTCTGACTGCCAAAAACTTGGGAATAAACAATTGGGAATCCAGTCCTGGTCATGGTCAGCAATATGCTAATGAGCTAGTAGGACTTCATTCTCCCCAGTTGCCCAGTTGCCCAAGATGGCAATTTTAAAGCACACAGTCCCCTAGACTGAGCATTGGACACAGGGAAATCTTTTCACACTTGCAGAAAACAGGTAAAGCCATCAAATGTGCACCAATCAAACAGAAAATTATTGTTACTATTATTAATATTCCAAAACAAAAAAACCTCACCCTTTAAAAAAATGTTCAAGGCAGAACTGTTTCTAAAACAAAAAGCTTTTCTCTTCAAATACATTTCACAAAATGATTTTTACTCTAGTTTAAAATCCATAAAACATTAAATTCATTACTATTACAATTAAAAAACCATTTAACTACATACATTACAACAAAATATAAACACCAAAAAGCATGGAAATTATTTCAAAATTTTCTAACATTATTTCATCATTTACCTTCAACATGCACATAACATATGCACTTAATTCCTTATGATACATACTTGTATTCATATTTATTACTAAGTAAACCGTCACATTTTTTTCATTATTAACCATTAATGTATTAGCATATTCAACAACAAATTTTTTTTTCAAATTGCCTTAACTCTGTCCTGTGGTGTGGAATGGCATTGTAAATGTAACTTATTACAAACCGTTGTCACATTGTGAAGAGTTCATTCTATAAAGTGTACAACATTTGTATACATACAAAAGGTTTACTTTCATAGACTTTATTTCCCTAACAAATGGCAGTCAGCGGTTGCTCAACTGCACATACGCCAGCCAGCACAACTGGCTTTTACATGCTTAATATCTCGTTTTTCCCTACACCGAGCACTCCCCTACTCCAGTGGCACTTGGTGTCCAGTTCATACTCCACGCCTGTGAAACCTGGGGGCTGAAGACGCATGGGGAGGGGGAGGAGATACGAATGGTTCAAAATCCACCCCCCCCAAATGAATGGACAAAAAATACATAGCTTTACTTTCATAGACTTTATTTTCCTAACAAATGTCAGTCAGTGGCTGCTTGACTGCGCATGCACCAGCCAGCAGAACTGATCCAAAAAATGGATATGCGAATATCCAGTTTGGGCTATGGATAGTGTTTGGATAACCAAAGGGCTACCCCCAAAATGCAAATAATACCCCAAAATAATAAATGCACTACCCACTTCAGCACTAGTAGTGGGAGGGGAGTGATGGGCCACTATACCATATGGGATTATGAAGAAACATTCCTGCCTGTTGTTCAGTTTTAGATTAGACAATTCATGGTGGCTATTAGGAGGAAGACCATCCTTTAGACTCCAGAGGAGAACCAGGTAAAGATGCCCTTTACCACCTCATCTGAGCATTTGTAGCCCACATGAGAATTGGACTGCCTATCCCACGTTGTCTAATGAACCTGCTAGTTGTCCAAGCTAAGAGAGACAGGTCTTGTGGCTCATACTGTGGAAGCTCATTCTTAACATGCAGAACTCCCCACTTCAGTCCCTAGTGAGTGTTGACCAAGAGCCAGATGGTCACACAACAAAGCCTATAACCAATGTAAAATTAATGAAAATCATAGCTTCAGGTGGAGTAGAGAACAAAGTCCATCTCTCCACAGATGACATTATTTCATACCTCACAAGCCCAGACACTTCAGAAGCAACAGCCTTTCCCTTAACACAAACTTTTAATTTTTGTCTGGGAACTAGGACTGAATCCTTCTGGGTTCTGTTCTGAGTAGCCTAAATCACCACAAAAATCAGTGGAGAGAGAGGAGAGGGTGTTATAGCACCTCAGAGGAGGGTCCAGCACCTTGCCAGGATTTAGTCTCAAAATGAAAAAGACTTGGATTATGGTTGAAAAGCCCAGAGAACAAGCCACCTCAAGAAATTCAGGATCCTGAGTCTTCAGAACAGAGCAGAGCTGGTTTCAGACATGAACAGAGTCCTTACATGATAAATATTACTTCAAATTAGTTGGCCAAATTAAAGAAGACCTAGATATAGTTAGTATTACCTCTGAATTTAGCAGGCCGAGCTGGAATCATTACAATAAATGTCCTCCCAAGATCCCTAATTTATTAGTATTATTATTACAGGGCCTTTGCATTCTGGGCTCCAGAGTTACAGAGAGAGGGAATAACTGGACAGTCTCCAAAATATCCACACAAGTTGCTGTTGCTTCTGTAGCTCAGGTGACAAGGAGATTGGGAGGGCAAGGATTCAAGTCTGTATTTAAAAGGATTGGACAGGTTTTTGAAGATAGTTCCATATGTGACTACTAACCAAATTAGTCAAGGGATGAAACCTTTGGCTACTGGGAGCTGGGAGTGAACAAAAAAGCCCAGGCCACTCCCAGAGGGCCACTGCCGAACTGTGCCCTCTGGAGGCCTGCATTGTGCTGCCACTGCCCACCTCCATCCCTAGGTGGGCTAAGTTATCCATTAAGATAGCCTTCAGGTTGCTAGTGCTGAAACTCAGTATTCTAAATTACTCAGTCTTTACCAAGTATCTCAGTATTATTCGACTCGGTTTTACTGAGTACCGAGTAACTGAAGAATCGGCTCAGTACTCAGAACTTGGAAAATTCTCGAAATAGCAACTTATGGGGGCTTTCCCTGCTCCTATATAAGAGTACTCAGAAAATACTCAGTATTCAATTTTATTTTACCGAATAGTTTACCAAGTACCAAGGCTGAACACTCGGACCCAGTCCGCAGAAACTCCAAAATACTAGCGAATAATTTTTTTTATTATTTAGTGCAGTCCTAATCCAAATCACCTCTAGGTTAGGATTATCCACATAGATAACCTTTTCAGCTCTGTCCTTGGGCTCAAACCAGCCTGAACTCTCTAGCTGTGGAAGGCCACATTCCCTACAAAGTTGCCAAAGTTGCTGAGATGTTGCCAAACATTTTAGGGAGTGTGGCATATTGGAAAAGGGTAAGAAATGCCTTTGCTCCACCTCTATTCTGAGGTAGCCCCAACCCCATTGAATGTTGTGACATCACGGAAGTCTGTGGCGCGACAGAGCTAACTAGCCACCAATGCAGTCTAGCTTGCAGCCAGCTCAGGTCTGATTTCTGTCCCTGGAAGGGTTCTAATTGGACTAGATGGACCATTGGTCTGACCCAGTAAGGCAGTTCTTGTGTTCTCACAATTAGGTAAAGAATCACAGTGGGATGTGATCAGACAGCATGACTTCACCATTATATCTGCCAACACAATGCACGGAGACATCTTCTTCAGCTTGGCATGTCAACCACCGCATACGCACAGCTTTGAGGCCCGTCCACATTCTGCTCACATCTACACAAAAGCTTACATAAAAACCTTTGACATAGTTCACGATACAAACTTGACCTATGATGTCCTGAGGGAATGCTTTCTCCGAACTTCACAGCAACAAAGAGATGTTCTCAGTATTAAACAGCTGCGAGAAAAAATATCAGCATGATGTGTCTCATGAAAAAAGGCTCTATCTTTGCAAGGTGGTGAAAGAGAACAAAAGGAATTGCAGAGATGGAACAAGTCACAGCTCAGGTTTGACAGTCTCCAGAGCTGCTTGGCTCCAGACAATGCTCTGTTTACAACATCCAAGGCAAAAGGACAAATATTCCCAAACCTGCACCAAGACAGCAGACAGCCAGGCATTGATCAGCCAATCAATATGTAAAGGAAGCGAGGGTGCTTGGTTAGAACACATGGCTTCAATTTTCTCTTGTGTCTCAAATCTTCTTTTAGACCTTTGGAAAGTAGATTTTGAAAGTCAAAAGTGGTTCTTCATCATCTCACACCCACTGACTCTCAGTGAGTGTTAGGATCCAAGGTGCCATTTTCATTCTTGATAGTCTGTCCATTAGGGTGTTTCCATATTTTCTCCAAGGCCATTTCATGTGTATGGAGAGCCAACCCCTGTGACAGGGCCACAGGAAAGTCCTTGCAGGACTAGGTGGGGAATAAGTACCTGCAAGGAGCAGCTCCTCAACCACTGTGGAGCCAGGCTAGACAAAGCCAGGCGTCTGCCCTGTTACCGTTAAGGGAGTTTTCAGCTTCCTTTGACCATGTCCCTTCTGGGGCTATAAGAACAGCAAGCTCTGACACCAAGGGAGTCTGCACTGCAGTAATCCAGGAATAGAGAAGAATCACTGCTTAAGTAGGCTGGGAGCTGGCCAGGGTGCTGATTCCAGAGGGACAGTGAGCTTGTGAGTGGATCCTGGAAATAAAGGGCTATTGTGTGCATAGCTCTGCGTAATGCAAATGATTTGGGGCCAGATCTAACTGAAACTTTTTTTGCTCTGTTGTGCAAGATTTAATGCTTTCCCGTCACGTGTCTATGAGGGACGGCTAGATGGCACACTCTCTTCTGACCGTTTATGCTCGTTCGATAATGTCAAAGTAGAATCGGTAGCCCACATCATCTTGCATTGCATGACAACATACACTTAAAATACTTAGGGCCTATCTTAAAGGCTCACCCAGGTAGATCAGACCATGTCTTGCTGACACTAATCCTTGACAGCTCTCACTGTCAGGTCATTAAGAATACTGCGGCCTTTTTGTTGCAAGCCGTCCATTATAGGAAGTCCTTTCTGGGCTTATCTCCCTTTGCCCCCAATGTCCACTCAATTGTTGTCTGAACTAAGGGGCCCTTTTCGTAATAGTCAACTCTGCCTGGGTTGAGGCTGAGTTTGAGTTTAGTTGTGCAGGAATGCTTAAAATTCTGACTGATTAGGCTGAACGTACAATATCTGTCTCAATGGGAATCAGCATAGATCTTGGGTTGACTCTTGGGAAGATCAAAGACCTAGGTTTAGGTCTACTTGTTTGTATTGTACTGTATTTTGTCCTTATTTGTTTGTTGCTATGACCTATGGCTACGCATAATAAATTATCTTATATATATATAACTGAAACTTATTGGGAATAGTTTCACTCCCATAGGGCAGTTAACACATGCTGCCAAAAGTGTGGAAGAAATTACTACTCAGCTGGCAGGTGTCCCCAGTGCTTTTTTGGTCAGGCCTGCTGTAAGCAGAGTGCTCCTGGTTTGCCAGCAGCACCTCTGGGCAGGAAGAGACCATTGATACTGTTGGTGGTCCAGGGAGGGCCTTCCCTTCCCTACAGACAGGCTGAACAGCTGATGGGTAGGAGCAGGAGGATAGGGATGGGTGAACAGAACCGTTCAGAAATTCGGTTTGTTTCGAAAATCGAGTTCACTTCGGAAGTTCACTTCGGTCGACCGAACTGGTCGAGTTCGGTCCAAACTCCGAACTTCTGAACCACATTCGCCCATCCCTACAGGAGAATAGACTATCTTCTTTAATTCCCCAAAGCAGTCCTAGGATGGTTGGATCCACATGTTTTGGAGTCTGCTTGCAGAGCAAAACTCAGGTTGGCAGGACCAGTTATTTTCTGGAGCCAAACAGAGGTCTATCTGCACAAATGTAGGTACTTGAGTGGTCACCGTAATGTGTGCCACCACCCTTAAGTCTCTCTGTGCTTCAGTTATCGAGCTATAAAATAGATGCAATTGTGCTTACCTACCCCATAGGGAAGTTGTGAGGATAAATGCATTAATGATTAAAGAGAGGTCACATATTATGGTAATATTGGCCAGAGAAGAACCCTAGACCTTTGCAAAATGACTAATCCTCAGCAATCCTGTGCTCAACTATGAGATGCACAATTACAACATCATTTTCTAGCCCTCCCCATGGGGACTGGTGACACGGCAAACACCTGTAGAGATGCTACACCAAACACATGCTTTATAGAGCATGCTTTCATAGAGCAATGGTGCACAAGTTATTTAGGTATCAAGCTGTACAGAAACACTGCATCCTTTGCTGCATTTGCATCTGTTTGAGGACCTAATGAAGATTCTGAGTAAAGGGATACCTACCTCCTGGAGTCCATGTCCCTGGCTTACTGGTGCCTCTGCTCTCCTCCCTTTGTGCTCTCTCTGTCTCTCTCTTCCTGCCTTGTCTCTTGTTCTAGACTCCACCTCACTCTACTCCATCCATGCCCTTCTCTTACTCTCTCATCCACCGACAGTGCTAGGAATGGCTGGGGATTGGGGTCCAGGTGAGTCATGCAGGAGTAGGGTCCATAAAGTAGGTGCAATTCAGGGTCCAGGTCTCAAGGACATCAAGGCAGGCTGGGAGCACAGGTACACAGACTAGGAACAGAAGAGGCAGGCTGAAGTGTTGGAGTAGCATGAAGACACAGAGGACAGAGGACTGGTTCCAGGGCAAGGGTCAGAAGGACCAGTGCTAAACAGAGTCCAAAACAAGGCAGATAGTAAACCAGAGCAAGCTGTTCCAAGACAGGGAACAGGGCAGAGCCAGTCTAAATTAGGGCTGAAATGAGCAGCAAAATGTTTACTCACAAGCAATTTCACCATCTCAGATACCAGGATCAATTTCCTGACCACTTCCCAATATTGATACATAAGAACGTAAGAAGATAAGCAGTGCCATACCAAGTCAGACCAAAGGTCCATCAAGCCCAGAATCCTGTTCTCTGACAGTGGCCAATCTCGATCGCATGGGAGAAGAACCAACAGTCACAATGGGCAATCCATTTCCAGTTGTTCACTCCCAGCTCCCAAGAGCAAGAAGTTCATCCCATAAGCTACTTGGTTAATAGCCATTAATGAACCTACTCTCTAAGAACCTATCCAGTCCTTTTTTAAAACCAGCTCTACTACTGGCCCTGACATCCTCTGGCAACAAATTCCATAGGTTAATTATGCGTTGAGTGAAAAAATACTTCCTTCGTTTTAAATCTGCCAGCAGCTAGTTTCATGCAGTGTCCCCTAGTTATAGTACTATTTGAGAGGGTAGATAACCATTCCCTATCTACTCATTCCATACCACACAAGATTTTATAAACCTCTATCATTCATGTCCCCTCTCAGTCTTCTCTTCTCTAAGCTGAAGGGACCCAGCTTGTCAAGCCTCTCTTTGTACGGAAGCTGTTCCATACCCTTTATCATTCTAGTTCAGCTATGTCTTTTTTGAGATGGGGCGACCAGAACTGCACACAATATTCCAGGTGCGGTTGCACCATTGATTTGTATAGAGACATCATGACATCCTCAGTTTTATTCTCTATCCCTTTGCAAATAACTCCTAACATTCGGTTCGCTTTTTTGACTGCTTCTGTACATTGGGCTGAGGATTAAACAGCACCGGCCCCAATACAGATCCCTCGGACACACCACTTTTTACATCTCTCCATTGTGAAAACTGACCATTCAGTCCTACTCTTTGCTTCCTGTTCATTAACCAGTTACCAGTCCATAGTAAGACACTACCTCCTATCCCATGACTTTTTAATTTTCTCTTTTATGTGGGAACTTATCAAATGCTTTCTGGAAAT
>QEPC01007204.1:639008-676274 GCA_003113815.1 Sphenodon punctatus
GATCCCTGGGGTGGGGGTGCTAAACCCCACCCCAGGGATCTGTAGTACTGGTACTTACTTATCTGCTGGATGCTGCTGGATGCTGGTGCTCGGCTGGCTCTGGGTCGCCGGCAGCGGCCTGGAGCCCACAGTGCAGGGATCACAAATTTTTGTTGTTGTTTAAATCCAGGCTGGGCAGGGTGGGTGGGGAGTGTCCCCCCTTCCACCCACACAGTCTGGACTCGAGGAGGGGGGAGGTTTTTGTTTTTTTCCATTGATTTCAATGGGGACAGTTCCCCATTGAAATCAATGGAAAAGATCCGGTACAGGTAAACTGGTATTAATCCGGTAAGCCGGTATTCTTAAATCCGGGTATCATATTTGCGCTGATGTCCCACCCCTAGTTTCCACCATTTTGCCCAGCACAGACGTCAAGCTTACTGGTCTGTAGTTTCCAGGATCACCTCTGGATCCCTTTTTAAGTATCAGGGTTACATTTGCCACCGTCCAGTCCTTAGGTACAGTGGCAGATTTTAGCAATAGGTTACAAATTACTAACAGTAGGTCTGCAATTTCACATTTGAGTTCCTTCAGAACTCTGGGGTGAATACCATCTGCTCCTAGTGATTTGTTAGTATTTAGTTTGTCAATTTGCTCTAGAACCTCTTCCAGAGTCACATTGATTTGTGACAGCTCTTTCAATTCATCACCTACAAAGTAAGGTTCAGGCGTGGGTATCCCCCCAACATCCTCTGCAGTGAAGACCGATGCAAAGAACTCATTCAGCTTCTCTGCAATGTCCTTTTCTTCCCTAAGCACCCCTTTCAGCCCATGGTCATCTAATGGCTCAACTGACTCTCTAGCAGTCTTCCTGCTTCTAATGTACTTGAAAAAGTTTTTATTATTTTTAGCATCTGTGGAGGTTGGGGACCCCCAGGAGGAGGGACAGGAATAGGGACCCACACAGCGCACACACAATCCAAGGGGACAAGGAGAAACAGCAAGGCTGTGCCCACGGAAAAACAAGCCCTCAGGATGGAATAGGGCATTCAGGATGATTAGTCCCCAGCCTACCTCATCATTGGGCACTGGGAGAGGCGCACGCCTTAATGCTGCTGAGGATACCTTGTACGCAGGGAGGAGGAAGGGACGGGGAGGTGTAGGGAAGGAGTGAGGGCTAGAGGAGTGCACGGCCCAGGAGTGGATGGGGCTAGGATAGGGTTTGTATCCACGGGAGGAACCCAGGCTATAATGCTCACCCAGAACCCCCAAGGAGAACAAACGTACCTGGTTCCACGTTGCCCCGTTCACAATCACTCACCTCACGTACACACCACAATCACTCGCCTCGCACACAAACTCCCAAGCAACAATGGTGACTCCACACACAAATACCAAGAGGGGGGCCAGTCTCATGGGCATGGAGGCTCCGATCACCAGCAAGAAAGCAGCAAAGGTAAGAGGCTTTTATCCTATGCCTCAGGGCGGTGCCGCAGACGCTCTAAGTGGCGCAGCGTATGAGGCACGCCCTCCGTGGTCGGTGTCTTGCATCTGGCCCTGCCCCCTGGATCCCTGCTGGAGCATGGCGGCATCGCAGGGTTCTCAGGCAAGTCGACGGGGGCAGAGCCGAGTCGCGCTGTTGTGGTGGGGTTCTGGGTTGGCGGGGTCCAGGGGGGCATCCTTGATAGTGCTTGTGCTCTTGGCCCCGGGGCACTGCTAGGCTTCTGGGCGCAGGGACGGCGCGGGGTGTCAGGTCCATGGGGGGGGGGGACCTGACAGCATCTTTAGCAAGTTGCTCCTCAAGTTTCTTTTTCACCTGCCTTATTAACTTTTTACATCTACTTCGGCAGCGTTTATGCTCTTCCCGATTTACCTAATTCTATTTACCTCATATGATTTCTCAATTCTCAAAATAGCACAAGATTCCTTCCTGATTTACCGACTTTCCGTTTACTGTACTGTTCATTACCACATGCCGAGGATACCGCTTTACTTCCAGGTTTCTGTCTGTTGGTTGTACTGCATTTCTGAGCCACCCTTTTCTTCCTTTCTCCCCCAACAGTGCCTCCATTCCAGTTCCTCCAATCAGAATTGTCATTGTATGTTGTTCCCTTTGCTTTGATCAATCTGCAGCTGGATTGCAGATTTGTAAAGGAATCTGCGTACCAGTGAATGAGTGACAAGGAAGTACAAGGGAAAATGGTGTGCAAAGAAGATAGAAGAAAAGTGACATTGCATTGGAATTTACTTCTCGGGATTTGAAATTGATGACAACGTGGTAAATGGCAAAGCAGTAAACAGAAAATTGTAAATGGGATCCTGGTAAGAAAATTATTGGTAAACTGAGAAATGAAATATCAATTGCGACATTACCAAGTACCAAGAGGTTCTCTATTAGACTGAGATGGTATCAGGAACTGGGATTTCAATGGGAATTCTCATTTTTCCAAAATCTTGTTTCAGTGCTAGTCCAGATACGAGGGCAGAAGCAAAGAAGCAAGAGCAAGTCCAATAGCCAAAAACAACACAGTCCCAGAAAGAGAAAACAGATGACCAACCCAGCTCCCTGTGGCTTCCTGTGGCTTCAGGCTGGCCTTATATACAGGCCAGAAGCCAGTCAGGCAGCTGGGTGTGTGGAGCAAAACTGAGAGAGGGGTGTGGCCTGACCAGCCCTGGGAGGGCCTTCAGCAAACCCTCAGGGCCCTGGCCAGAGTGCCTTGATGGCACTTAGGAGCCAGGGCCACAAGGGGATTGGTTCAGGCCCCAGTTCCTTGCACACTTCACCTTTCTGCTGCTGCCTCTGTTGTTGGTGCTACTGTCAAGGTCATCTCAGGTCTCATTGCTGCTGCCATTGCCTCCATTCCCTTACCTGCAACTATGAATCAGAATTCATGTTGCTGGAAATGAATCGTGTTTCTGCTATTTTGGAAAACTCAAGGTTCGACAATGAAAGCAGGCAGGTAGTACTGGTAGCCTTGGAAGCATCGGCATGAAATACGAGGGAGAAGGACTCTTCCCCATAAGAAAATCCATGGTGGACAGACTTTACCCATCTCTGTTGGCTGTAATGCCCATTTCTCTATTTGTATGTATGTACAGCAACCTGTGACCCTAAGCAGGAGGTCCCTCCCCTCCTCCACCCCACCCCCCAGTAAATACCTTTATGATACACAGAAGCAGGTAGATGTTAAAATAAACAAATATTTCAACGTGTTAATACGGCCAATTGGATCTAGAAATCACATAAAGGATAACGCTAAAACACAGAGATTCATTGTTTTTACAGTTTTAAAAAACAAACAAGCATATAAAACACCTGCAATTGCAGTTTAAGGCACATATCTCCCAATTAAAAAAATAAGTATGAAATATGGTAGAGAAGGCAAAATTAGTTTGAACCAGGCTGCTTTCTGCTATTTTCCAGGAAGTACTGGCTGTAGTATTGGAAGTATTGGCTGAAATGGGTACTTAATTTAGTACCCATGATACCCACATTTTTAGTACAGCATTGGATACCTGAAGGGTTACCCGAGTACTGGTTGGGTACCTGGATACCTGGAAAAAAATCAGTAATTTTTACTGATTACTGTTACCAATTTTCCATTACCAATTGGTATTTTTCCCCCCTCTCTCTCTCTCTATTGGGGGCTTGGTGGGGTTATAATCTAAGGGTGTGAATGTACAGTAAACCAGCTATATATATGGTTCATGAGACACGCGCTGGAAACAGGGACTAAAGTTGTATATTCAATGTTGTATCTTTAACTTCAGATGGCTGTCTCAATAAACTTTAAAAAAGATTTTTTTTAAAAAAATCGGGACAGAAATAAAAATGATTAGGATCAGAAGTTGATTTTCTGAGATGGAAAACCAATACATACGTGTTGTAAGTTGGTAAAGTGAGAAAAAAAGTCATTCAGGACCAGAAGTCGACATTCCAGAACCAAAGCTGACATTCTGGGACAATGGGTTCCCACATCAGGTCACAATTGGGTACCAATCGGTACCTGATGTTGTCAGGTCAATTTGTGTGCCGGAAATTTGATTGGTATGCCCATTTCATGCTTTCAGCTCTTGTTGGACACCCTGGGAGTCAAAGTTTTGACATAAATGTGTCTCCTTAGCAACCCGGAGTGTTGGGTGCTTGTATTAGTACTGGCCTTTGCCCTGTGACAGGAGCTCCCTGGAGCTGTAGAGGGAATGGGGGCAGGAAAAGGTGTGCTGCCCTGGGGGTTGGACTAGATGACCCCTGAGGTACATTCCAACCCTAATATTTTATTATTCTTTCCTTAGGGTTGGAGAAGGCCACACTTGTCAGTCCACAGAAGACCCAGTGCAATGGCCCTGGAAGCAGAGGGGATCAGGGGAAGTTGTGCTGCACTAGTCCTGGGCTCGGGAGAAGCTGTGCTGCACTGGCCTTGGGACCAGACATGAGGTTGGGTGGGGAACCCATGGTGCACCAGCCTTGAGAGATCAGGAAAGCTGTGCTGCCCAATCCCTGAGACTGCAGGAAGCTGCTCTGCAACAGCCCCTGGTGCTGCACTGGCTCCAGAATCTGGGGAAGATGTGCTGGTCCCAGGAGTAGAAAGCAGGGAATGCCACGTTGCGACATGTCCCATCCCAGGACGTGGGGAAGATGTTTATTTCATTACTTTGGTTATTCGTGTTGGTCATTCCGATCTTTCAGTTACTTCATACTGGCTGCTGTGCACAATAGCACTCAGAGTGCCAAATCAAAGACACCAAAATAATCAATACAAAACAAATGAAATACAGAAATAAATGAAATAACCAAACCAAAATAACTGAAATGGATATCCAACAAAGCGGGAACAAACAGCAGTCCATATCTACTTCAGAAGACCTGAACTGAAGCAGCAAATTCATCGGCTATGGTATGTGCTATGAATATTCATTTTGCCTATAGGGTGGTGGCTTTACTCTGTGCTGTAGTCAGGTGACTGGAAAATCCCGCAACATCTTCCTTTACTCTTGTACTCAGCTGTAAGACACTGAAAGCTAACCAGGTTGGGGGTGGGGGGGAGAGAGCTAAATAAGAACCCTATTTAATTATATTTTTATCTCCATTTGTCTTGGTAACTATTTATGAGTTTTCACAAGTGCTTTTATTAAAGCAAGAGGCTAATGAACGAGGTCTGAGTGGATCAATTAACCCAATGCCGAGCAAGCCTTTAAACACAATGGAGAGCAGCACACGCAACCACACACTCCTGACAGGGAAGTGAGCCAGCTGATTCACACCAAGCAATTTAGCATTTTTTAAAAAAAACACAAATATAATTTCCTTGATTTGCTTTTCTCCCACTAATGGCAAAATTGGTTTTGAAGCAAATGTTATTCGCAGCTCAGAACTGGCATTTAAAATAAATAACAATAGTTTCTCATTTCTTATACTGTGCAGTTATTGAATTTTAATTGTAAACCCACCAAAAAGGTGACATTAAACAACTTCATTCGGCCGATCTAATCCGTCCAGTGAGACTGCTTCTTATAGGTGCCCATCACTGTGATACCTAGGTTCTATATGTCATTGTTATTTAAATAGCACTTTAGGTGCTCAAAATGCTTTACAGTCCTTGACCCTCCCAACTACCCCATAAGGTCTTCTGGCTATCTCCAGCCAGCTCGGGTAGAGAACTCTACCCTTCCCTCAAACAGCCTCCTCTATTCTGGATCAGCAAGAAGTATATAGCCTCAGCAAAGCCCTACCTAATCTCAGCTGTGGCAGCTGTTTAAGCAGTAACCCTGAGTGAGCCAGACCCAGGAAGAAAGCTCTCCAGCAAGGTATAGAACAAGTATTGGCAAATTGTGGCTCGAAAGACCACATGCAGGTCTTGATCAGTTCCAGAGCAGATCTTGGCCAGGGTTAGTTTGGGGCTCTGTGCTGCCTTAATAAGCTTGTCTTACTTCCTTGCATCTGGGTCTCAGCAGCCAAATCACAGCTGCTCCTCGGAATGTCAGCTGTGTGCAGCTCCAACAGCACCAGGTTTAAACTGACCTGGTGCTACCGCGGCTGCAGTCCACTCACACAGTGCCCCCTTCCCCCACACCATAGATCCACTCTAGGCTGCTACCTGAAGCTCTATGGCATTGCCGGGGCAACCCCCAGCCTGACGCAGAGCTGTAGTGCTCCGTCTGCTGAGCAGATGGACCGCTGCTCTGTCCCTGACTGGTGCTCTGGGTCTGGGTGGCCTGCTCCACTTGTCGTGCGCTGAGAAATTCCAGAGCACCACAAGCAAAGCTGCTCCAGAGCATGGACAGCCTGCCCCACCTCTGCTCTGGCTCATCCCCAGGTGGGCCCATCTTCAGACGGCCGGCCTGCCCGGAGGCGAGGCAAAGCAGAGGCAGGGCAGCTGTCTGTCTAAAGACACCCAAAGTGAGAAAGGTTTGTGTGTGCATGCATGCATTTGTCTTGTGGATTTCAACCATATGAAGATTTTAGTAAGTGGTTTTTTGGGGTTGAGAACTTTTATTTATTTTATTTATTGCAAAATTTACTATCCCACCCACTCCTGCCAAAGGCAGCTCGGGGTGGCATACAATAAAACACAGAATAAAATATACAACAAAAACTTTAAAAGCAATCATTCCCCACCCAACTTGACACCACCCCACCCTCTACCTGTCTCCCTCACGAAACGCCTACTGGAACAACCAGGTTTTACATTGATGCCTGAATGAGGAAAGGTCCTGGGACAAATGACCTTCTGCCAGGAGGGAGTGCCACAACCGAGGTGTGGCAACCAAGAACGCCCTCTCCAATGTGGCCCCCTGCCAAACAAGGAGGACCTCTGAAAGGGCGCCTCTGGCCGACTGCAACAGCCATTCCAGAACCCGGGGAGTGAGGCGGTCCTGCAGGTAGGTGAGGCCCGGGCCATGTAGGGCTTTATAGGTAAGCACCATCGGGCCCAGTAGGCAACATTCTGCACCTTGGGTAGCCCCACTTTGCCCATCCCTGGTATAGAACTAGACGGTGACACCCTAATTTACCTCCCATGCAATCTACTGATCTCAATAAGCTTGTGCCCAGTATGGTTCAAGGCTGAGGGTGGCCCTAAGTATCCCAGCGGATATGAACACAGCAGCTATTTAGAGAAATACTGCAGAAGAGTTTGGGGCAGGAACTGAACCAGCTTAATGTTTGGGGTGAATTTTTAAGTCCTTGTTATTTTTTTCTTTCCCCTTCCTTTCATGCATTAACAATGAAATGCCGTCAGAGCAGTCTCTGAAGGACATCCTGGCTACATTTTCTCATTGTCAAATTTGCTGTCTTGTGTTTATGCTTAAAACAAATAGGTTGTTTTTTGTAAACTGCCTCCAAGTGTCTGGGGAGGGGGCCATGGATTTGGAGATGCACAGAAAGCTGTGCGCATGTTCCAGTCACTCCCAGCAGGACACCTGTGTTCATGAATCTGCAGACACTGACCCAATTATTGAAGCAGCACCTGGATGCTGTCTCCTTGTGGACATGCATACAGCTTGCTGTACTCCCTGCATTTTGTCAGGGGGCTTCAGCATTGTATATCTTATGCTAAGGATGCATTTTGAAGCAAACTTGAGTTTCCTGTGGATTCTCTCCATCCTTTGGGATTTGTCATTGTCTTCCTTAGTGGATTTAAATAATTCCAAGGCCCCAGCCCTGACAGCTGCTTATCTAGCTGCTGTAGCATTCTCCACAACCTCTCTTAAAAACGGGGAGCTAAGCTGACCCCTTTCTTGTGTGTGCTCTATTTCTACCTTTCACTTACTTGGAGAGAATTGTGGTCTTCGTTAGACATCCTGTGTCATGGATACCTAGGGCCCAGCTCTGTGAGCTAGTGTACAAACCTACTGAAGTGCATAAGACCCTGGATTCCCATTGACTTCAAAAGGTTTTGAGGGTTGTGTAGGTCTCAAATCAGTCTCCCCCCACTGTTATGTACAAGTCACACTACAAATCTAGGAGTGTCCCAGAAGGGCAAAGGGAGCCTTGTGATGTAGATCTCCTTGGCAGTGAAAATTAAGGGTGGCCTTAAAACAAAATGATATAAAAATGAAATAATAATAAATACTATTTTATTTTTATATTGCCACACCACCAGATGGCTGTTGCCATTCTTTGCAACATCAATACATAATATACAATTCATTTAAAACATACACCTATAAAATAATTTAAAAGGGTATGGTAACAAGGACGGAAAAACACATTAAGGGGAACCAGCAGTGGATCCTAAAAGTACCTGGAGGATAAATATGTCTTCACATGCTTTTTAAAGGTGAGGAGGGAGGAACTGAGACAGACATCTGGAGGAAGCAAATTCCACACTGAGGGGTCTGCCACAGCAAAGGTGTAATTACCCGCCGACTAAAGACATGATGGCAGGATTCGCAAACAGCAGGCGGTTTCTGAGCGCAGATAACCATCAGCGCGAGGCTCAAGGACCAGGTCTCAAATATTGCCAGGACCTGAAAACCAACAGTACAATTTTAAATTTAATCCGCTGCTCTATAGGTAGTCAATGCAGAGAATGCAGGACAGGTGCAATTTGATCACGGCTACCCAAAATAGGCAGTTAGCTCAGAGATTCCAAATTTGTCAGGCACGTATGGAAGGATTCAGGCCTTCCCTAACCAAAACATACAATGGGGAGAAAGGAAAAGGAGACTTTATTGGGGGAAATGTACGTTTGACCTTGATGTTTCATGTTATGTTCAAAAGGTCAAAGCCAAAGTCCATACCAGAGACTTGTGGCTTGGTTACCTGGGTTGCTTAGGCCAGCATGGTAATTGCATGCCAGGTTCTGTGGCCTATATATTATTAAAATTGGTATCTACCTGCTGAGCATAAACATGTCCTTTGGGTGCCTTCTGGGCATATTTTGTAAGTTAACACAGAGAGATAGTTACTTTTGCTATCCTGGACGAGCTTCCCTAGAGATAGTCCAATTCTGTTTTGGCACATGCACCATTGCCGTCATAAGCTTATTTCCACTAGCACAATGTCCATTGCCCATGATGAGGTAAGAGGCAGAAGCCTCCTTAGCTTGAAGAGGTGCCATAATTTGAACGATACTCTTTTAAACTTGTGAACAGACAGCCAATTGGTTGTGGGTGTCTTGGAGAGAGATGGAGGGAGAGAAAGAAAGGTCCTCTCTAGAAAATCATAGAATCAGTGAGTTAGAAGGTACTTTGAAGGTCATCTAGTCCAACTCCCTGCTTGGGTGCAGAATGACTGCAGCTGCAAGTCAGTTCCCTGTGCATGCTAGGTACAACCTGGTCATTTTTCTTTCATCCTGGTTCTTTTTGTCTTGGATCCAGCAAACAACTGAAAGCTAATTTTTGAGGTTTTGGATTCTGCATTCAGTGTTCTCTGCTGGATTGTTATTTTGGCAGGTAAGCCTGTTCCTTTTCTTCTTGACTTTCCCCTGAGTTTTGCTTGAGAACCTCCTGAGAAGAGGCTGTAGTCTCACTGGGGCTGCCAGCCAGTCAACCTCACTGTCTGAGAAACACTGCCACAGAGATGGCTGGAAAGCAGACAAAGCTCTTCAGCATATCTCACCTTGCAGCGAGAACAGACTTGCCTCCATGCATGTGAAGAAAAACATCCCTTAAGCCTAAAAGCTCTTTCTTTCTTGCAAGCTTTCTTTTATTTTTGTGCAATTGGCGATCCCTCTCCCTTCCTAATTTCCCTGGGAAGATTCCTACCATGCCACCTGCTTTCAAATTGTCCATAGAGGCACAAGCTTCTTAAGACAAGGTCACTTCCAACACAGGCTTTTAAAGCCACTTTATGCCTCCTGAGGAGAACTGTAATGTTCGTTTTTAAGACCTTAATGAGAATTGGTTTGTTTATAACACTGCCCATTTCTGTGGCCATTTTTGGCCTGTCATTGCAATGCCAGTAATGATGAGGCCACTGATGAATGTTAATGCCTTAGAAACTGCCTACAATAGAGGAAGTTTTTAAATGAGATGCGTTCACACATGGCCCCCTATAGATCACACATCTAACCGCTCTTGTAAAGGTGGTGTGTGGGAAGGTGCATCCCCATGACCCACACAGCGGCCACCTAGGGCCACTTACGGAGCACTGCCGAACAATCTGGAGTGCCCAGTGTGGCGGAAGGCAAAACAGTGCATGGGGACAGGCACCCACGCATCCCCTGCCCATATGAACCAGGGTGCACTTTCCACCCATGCCAGTAGACAGGTCTGTAGCCCTTCTGCCTCCCCGGTCCCACCCACAGCCCTACTGGGAGCTCTTAAAGGACAGGTGAGCAAAATTCAACACATGAGCCTCTGTTGTCGGCTGGGACTGCCAGTGGCTGCACTGGTTCCTGTGATCTTGGGCAGGAAGGTCTGAGTGCATGGAGGCTGCCTGCGTGGTTGCAGTGCCCACTCAGGGAGCTGCCCATTTGAATCCCTCCCCACTCACTCCAAATGCATGGGTGCTCCGCCGCCGTGCCACTTTTTGCTGCCTCCTACCACACCCAGCTTCTCCTGATTCTCTAGGACTTAGGGAGGTGGCAAGTAACCCAAGAGCCCCCTGCCAAGCCTCGCTCATTTAAAAACACCGGAAGTTATAGGACGGACTACTGCAATATCCTCAGCATGCTGTTCCCTGCTGCAGTTTTCATTGGTCCATCATGGTTTTATATAGGGGAGAAATGAGTTTTCGACCTGGTCAAAAATCTCTTCGTGAATGGGCCTCTCGACGAGATCTTCTGGGTTGACAATCTTGTGAGAAGCAGTGTTCTCGCTGCCATTCTTGTGAGATTCTCGAGCACCACAAAAAATGGCCCCCCAAAAGGTTCTGTGCATGTGCAGAATGGTTGTGGCAGCCATTTTGCGTGTGCGCAGAGCATTTGGGGGCTTTCCAAGAAACTTGAGAGATTTTTGAGAAACCTCAAAAAGCGTTCTGCGCATGTGCAGACTGGCCACTGGGGGATGCACATGCGTAGAGTCTTTGGGAAGATTTTTGAGAATCTCACGAGATTTTTGAAAACTTCAGTAAGAATGCGCGAGATCTCAGTGAGGGTTGTGAGCATCTTGCAGATTCTCACAGGACCGCTGTGCATTCTTGCTTCAGTCCTAGTTTTGTATCATTTATCCAAGCATGACACTAGCTATTTTGCTGCCTCCTACCACACCCAGCTCCTCCTGATTCTCTAGGACTTAGGGTGGTGGCAAGTGCTTTTACTACTTTAAGACAGACTGCTGCTGTTGCTGCTGCTGCTGCTTCTGTGTTTGGGCACCATAAGTCAGGCTGTTTCTGTATGCTAGTGCCATGTGACCAAAAAGGGGCCAACAAAGGGTCTCTCCCACCTCTTTCCAGGATGGCCATGTCCCTCAGAAAATCATGATGCCATAGGGTCTACCTCAGAAAGGGGGGGGGGGAGGAGCAAATGGAGCCTCTCATCCTTTTCTGAAGTGGCCACTCCCCCTTTGAAGCATTGTGATGTCACAATGATCAACCAGGGGCAAGGCGAGGTCAAAACAGAGCAGAGGGGTAGCAACCCTACCTAAGGCCCCCAACCCCTACACAACTCCAAGTAGCCCCGGAAGGTGGCATCTGGTGTGTGCAATGAGGCAGCAGTCGCACCCACACTGGGCAGGGGTGTGGCATTGTGGGACAAAAGGACAGGAAGGCTGGGTTGCCATAGAAGAAGCATGGGAACCTGGCACAATAGCTGTGTGAGGCAGGGAAGCAGCACTGCACTGGGCAGCCCTGGAGGAAATGAGGAAAGATGGTGTTGCTACCCACAACTGCTGCAGCAGAGCCAGCTCTCTGGACAAGCATCCAATAAACAGACCAAGTGCAATCTCAATTTAACGTCACTACATCCTCTGTCTTGTTGGCAGGAGACAATGGGTGTAAACAGATGCACGTGGAGCATGGGTCTGCTAAATGAATTTAGCAGAACTATGCTGTCTGTCTGCTCGGCAGACCCATGCTTCATCTAAATTAATTTTTAGATAAACTCGCACCATCGAGTTTTAGGTGGATCGACCGATACTCTAGGCTGGCACCTGCAACTCTGTGGTGTTGCCCAGGGCAACAGCTGGTTAAAAGCGGAGCTGCAGCACGGGTCTGCCAAGCAGACGGACAGCAGCTCGGTTTTGGACCAGTGCTCTGGGTTTGGCCAGCCCACTCTTCAGGCAATGCTTCGGGATGTTCCAGAGCACCACAAGCAGGGCTGCCCCCCTACTCCACTTTCACATCTGGCAGGTCGCTTTTAAACAGACCAGCCAGCCTGAGGGTGAAGCGGGCTGGCACAGCCAACACCAGGACAACTGTCAGTCTAAAAGCACACTATGGTTTATCATCTTGATCATGGATTGGTGCCATAGATCCATCTCCTGTCCTTGAGTGCCTGTCCTCACCTCCTCTCACTTCCCTTGAGCTCGTTCTCTCAGTGCTTGAGGGAAGGGACTTGATCCACTCGACAGTTCCAGGAACTGGAAGGCAATTGAAAAACAACAACACACACACAAAACAGCCACAGGCCAGAAGTAACCCACAGGTCAGATGTCCCTCACCTCTGTTCTAGCTCATTGACCATCCTGCCTCCCGAGATCCCCATTGGCTTTTACTAGCAACTAGTTACCACTTAGAGTGCAACCACACAAGCAGGGGCAGGCCCGATCCCTGCCCGCCTTGTGGTGGGCAATTGCAGCCGCCACGCTTTGGGCCAGTGGACATGCGAGCAGCCCCATTTTGGGCAGTCTTATCCCACTTTGGACAACTTTGTTATGCCCTATGTCACTGGCCTTTTTCCTAGGACACAGGGCGTAGCAAGGTTGCCCAAAACAGGGTGGTAAGTCTTGCCCAAAGCAGGGCAAACATCTGGTTGCCACTGGCCACACAAGCAACTGCATCATGTGGTAACGTTGCCCAAAGTGGGGAAAGGGGTGTTCAAAGTGGAGCAACATCTTGTGTGGCTGCACCCTTAGGTGGCCATTTAATGGAGCCAGTTACCAGCACTATGTTCCTGGGTGCCATTAACCGAAGCAACACCATCATTGCCATCTATTTGCTATCCCCATACTTTAAAACAGAGTCTCAGAGAGGCTATTCCTGGGGAGTTAAACTTTTGTTCTCTTACCTTTAATTAATATCCCACCTTAATCTAGTTTTTCTGCTGCTGTTTATGGCCCCACTATATTTTCCCTTCTGAGAGCCCTTCCATGTTGATGACACATGGGGGGAATTGCCATCCCTTTGGCAATCTCCCCAGTTGGGAGGTTGAACCACATAAGGATTGGAAATCACTCTGAACACTGAGAGTACCGGAATATACATTTATATAAATAATTCATGCATCCACAGCTACATTTCACTCTTGTGGCAGTGTTGGGTGCCAGTTTGGAAAAGGGCGGGCAGTCCAGGATTAAGTTTTCCCCCATCCACCATGGCCCATGTTTCCCCCCACCCCATCTCTCAAGGCCTGTTACTTACCAGCCTCGGAAAGCTTGACTGAACCACCGCTGCTGCTGTGGAGACTCCGGCAGTCTTCCTCCCCACAGTGTTCTCCATGTTCCAGATCGCGCATGTGCAAAATGGCCGTCGCCCTTAATCTCAAAGGCGGCAGCCAAAATGATGTCTCTGCCATTTTGGTTAAGGTCAGTAGCCATTTTGTGCATGCATAAAATGGCCCTGGTGGCCATTTTCCACACACGCAATCTGGAGGACACCATGGTGAGGGAGCTTGCCGGAGTTCCCACAACAGTGGTGATGCTTCAATCAAGCCCTACGAGGCCAGTAAATAACACTCCAGGGCCCCGGAGGATGGGAGTGGGGGGAAATACAGAACTGAAACATGGGATCCAAAGAGTCAATATTGGATCATTCAGATCCCCTGGGTAAGGGGTATTATGGAACACAACTCAATTTAAAGTATTTAAATTGTTGATTTTAAAATTGTTTTATATTTTTAGAACTGTTTTTGCAATGTTGGAAGCCACCCCGAGCTGCTTGCAGGAGGGGCGGGATATAAATATCAAAAATAAATAAATAAAATAAATAAACTCACAGCCTTCAAGATGAAAGACTGCCCCCCAACTTCCATCACCCAAAACAAAGTGGGGGCATCTGCCTAGCATGCAAAGGGAGCAACAGAGTTGCCTGTACTCTTCAAGAGATTGCTTTTCCCACATGATAAATGTGTTCAATCCCCTCCTTCCCAATATCGTGAGCAGCTGGTAATTCCCTCGGAGATCCACCACCAATGCTTTTAGTCACTTTCCCTACCAGATGCAGAAGAATGGCATTTCTATGGCCAAGTTAGAGGTTGGAAGCAATGTCCTTAGTTTATTGTTGGGGCAGGGTGGTGAGTTATTTTGTTGCTTTTCACACTGCTGGCTTCCTAGTTGCTCATCTCCTAAAGCAGCGGTGGAGATACCTTTCAAAATGTCACGTTGCAACTAAATACTTTTGTCACATTCAGCCTTGTGTGGACTTGATCATCCAGGAAGGACGAAGGGTAAGAGAAAGAAGTTGCAGGAGAGCATATGATTTTATCGCTTCCCCTTAAATCATAGCAAAAAACCTCCCATGGACATGTGCACTGGATGCGAGACATGTACCCTAGATCAAAGAGCATCTGCCTGGGAACCCAGTACTTGTACCTTGTAGAGACTTCACCTTCCAGTGTGTTAGGCAGGTGCTGATTGGGCTGTGAGGTGAGTCAGGCATTAGGCATGCAGGTAGAGGAGTCAGGCTGCCGATTATCACCATGCTCCTGGGTTAGATGGAAAGTGAAGGAAGGGGGGGATAAATGATAACTTAATATCTGAGAGGTAAGTGTTAGTAATTAGTCTGCAACACTTTGATCATTAATGCATGCAATCAAATTATCATCAAGAATGTTTCACCGCCAGCATCCCCCCACCCCCCTTCCGATCCCCACCACCTTTCTCTCTCTTCTCTCTCTTTATTTAAGCTAGCTGGCAGATTGCAAGGCTGGGAGCAATAGCAGCCACTGTGCCGGGGAAGAGGTTTTCAAAGGAAGCTGCTGCTCCCTAGTGTTTGAAGGATTCAAAGCTGGAGCTAGAAGCCAGGCAGAAAGAGAGAGGGCTCCCTAAAGCAAGGCCGAGCAATAAACTAATGGGCCCAGGCAGCATTCCGCCCCGTGTGCCAGCAGCTCTTTGTTATCTTCTCCGATATTGATTACAGTCCCAATGGAGATAGCTCAGGTTTTCCTGCTTTGAGTTCTTAAGTGAAATTAAAAGCATGCAGTTCATTACAGACATTCTCCCTCCCGCTCTCTTTTTCTCTCCCTCTGATCTTTTGGCTGATCGCCAGTCACTGCCGGCCAATTGCACCCTCGGGATTAACAAGCTTTTTCTTTCCTTTCACATTCCCATGTACTCGGTGTCCTCAGGAAGGAGGAGGAATAAACCACATCATGCGGGGTGGAAAATGTGCATTTCAGCACTGAACTAAACGGAAGCCAAGTCTGTCCATCCATCCATCTCACTCTTTCTGCCCCACTAAAATGACAAACCAGACTCTTAAGAAATAGATATAATGGAGCTGGGTGCAAGGTGTGTGAGGAGAGCAATAAATATATCTATATCTACACACTCACAGCTGCACACACCCACACACCACAAGGTATCTGAGTATATTGTGTGTGTATCTAATCTACATCTTTATCTACACACACACACACACACACACACACTATACTCACATACAGACACTATAGTATACTCACACACCTAGTGGTGTGTGGGGGTGTCCAGGTGTGAGTGTGCATACACACACACAAACTGAAACATACATCTGTCGTAAATTATTTGATCCGATAATTTTGCCTGTTTTGAATCAGGTCCAGTGAAGCGGATTCAAAATACTATTCATTTCTACTTTGTCACCGATTTGGCTATTCATTTAATTTGGGGGGGGAATTGGTTTTTTCCAGTTATTTTAGTCACTTTGTTTCAGATATTAATTCAAATAACCAAATATCCCAGCCAAATAGACTGAAACGTCTAGAAAAATCGGGGCATCCAAAACAAAGGGTGTTTTCAGATGTGACAGTGGCCTACAATTCCATGCTTTTCCCCTGTGTGGAATTACGGGTGACCGTTACAGTTGAATGCACCACTAGATGTTTGCCTGGGTGGTGTTGGCGCATAGCCTGAGCTATCATCCCCAGGTTACAGCCTGGGCTAAGCACCAGCATCGCCCGAGGAACAGCTGCCCAACCAGGAGTAAAGCATGCCGTTACGGATGAACAGACGCTTTACTTAACCTGGCCGGGGTCCCTGCTTGTTCTGGGACGCCAGTGACTGCCATAGCTGCCCATCAGTCAGGGAGACGGGCCACTCCATGCAGCAGCAGTGCTAGGCGGGCGCACATCTGTCCATCTCCCCACCCCCTCCTACCTGGGCCTCTGTCACAATTGTTTGGCAGCTGGATCCCGACTGAACTAATGGTGCCCACCACTGCCCGGGAAAACCCGCAGCAACGGTGGGTACCATCACTTTTGAAAGCACCCACTGTCTCCAAATGCTCGAATAAACAAGTTTTGTTTCAGGCATCTTTATTTAAATAGTTCGATGACCATCAATAAATGCAAATAACACTTGTGAATAAATGTATCTATGTCACCTCTAGCTCACACTACTAAGTGAATGGGGGGGAGGGAGAGAGAGAGAGAGAGAGATGTACACACATACACCCACTAGGTATTTGAAGAGAACTATATATATAGACCCAACTGATATACACATGTATACAGACTCTTGCACAGTTTTAAGGCTGCACAGGGTGGAAACAGCAATGTGGCAGCAGCCCAACCCAAGCTGAGTTGGGAAGCCATGGCAGATACAGTCTAGACTGGGTTGGGCTGCACAAGAAATGTGCCTGTAGCCAGGCCGCTGGGAGGGTGGAGAGACATACAAGCATGAGGCCAGCAGCCAGCCCCGTTTCCACCCTCCGCCATGACGGGCAGCCATGGTGGCCAATGATAGCCAGCCATGGTGGTCAGCCCTGGTAGTTCCGATCTGGGTCAGGTCTACTGGGCCACAGCAGATGTGATAGTCCGCTTTGGCCCAATTGGGTCGACCTTAGCCCAGGCTGTGATCTGGAGATAGTCTTGGGATGAGAGTCCGGGCTAGCTGTCAACATGGCCAGGGGAAACCCCAGGCCAACATCTAGCAGTGCCCGCACATACATGCAGGTGAGGTCCAATGCAAAGTGGGTCAAAGCAGGCCACAGTGGCCCAACATCACATCTGTTTTTACCCACAATTATACTATATCTCAGCTAGAGATATAGTGAGAATCCATTGCCACTCAGCCTGGAGAAATGGCTGCCTGGTAAATGATGACAATTACAATACTAATGTCCATTGTTCTGTTTTTAAACCCAATGGGTAGTTGCTTGACTGGAAATGAGAGTTCCAGGCTCTCTGTATTTCATTGCCTTCTAAAAACTGGAAAGGGCAGACAACTAGACACTTAATTCATCCTCCTCAACTTCTATAACAGCCCTCTCCTGCCCCTGTCTACCTCCCATCCTCAGTGCTAACTCTTTGGCTCCTACTTCCCTCTTGAGTACTTTCCTCCCCTTTCTTACATCACCCAGATCTTCTCAGCCTTCCAGCCCTGGCACCTATATCCCTGTCTTCTCCTCAGAGATGAGTGTTCCCTCCCCTGAATGGCCCAGCAGCTGATACCTGATTGAAGAAACCCAAAACACTTCTTAAGGGATCTTCTGTATGACTTTTTGATGCCTCTGAAGCTGTGCTAAGCTGAAGTATGCCACCCAGAGCTCTTCTGACATCCATTCTCAGCTGGAGGAAAGAAACAGCCCAATTCTATCAAAAGAGCTCCCTAGAAGAAGAAAAGTATCGCTTTCTTACCTGGCCATAGGATGAGGTACTTCATTAGATTTGAAGAGGGCTCCATGGTAGACTCTGCTAGCTGTAGCTAGATGGGGAGTTCTTAACCCCCATTCTATGTATTGTGTTGCTGATGCCAGTTACTTGAACCTTTATTTAAATTGAAAGGATAGATAAGCAGAAGACAGAAGGGGGACAAAGACAGCATCTATCTAGTCACCTCTCTAACCATCTGATTGAATCACTAGGTGGTCAGTAGTCTTTACTGTCAAAAATAGTTGATTACCTAGGAAATTGGTGAGCTTAATTATTTTTAATCATGTGACTGGAGGTCAAATTGTGTTCCCTTCACCCTAGAGAAACAACTCAATTCAGCTAGAAAACTCAAACCTTTTAGTCCAGAGTAGCCCTCTCTGGAGTAAGTGTTTTGACGACTGTGACCTTATTTAAGAGTCTAACTATGCACCTAGGTGTTTAGCTTCAGACACGTAAGTCTGAAAATTTGGCTTAGAGCAATTGGAGCAAATACCTGCTTTGGGGTAAAATATTGTGTGCATGTATTGTAAACTTGATGGAATGGCTTCATATTATGATGCAAAAGAGGGTAGAATTTGGCACAGCATGTCTATCAAAATGCTCATTATATACTTACAGTCTTGAGATTTGGTTCTCCTTCCATCTCAATCACCCTTATTTCTCAGATACTCTTTCTCAAATGGAAACCTCTGTTGTTGTTCCTGAATATTTGTGCCAAGTCAACTCAGCTATTTGAGTTAAGTGTATTTTTAGTAGGGCTGAAATGAGATTTTCCAAAAATGGGAATTACCATTAAAATCCCAGTTCCGGATACCAACTTGGTCAAATTGAGAACCTCTCAGTACTCATGAATGTCTCAACTGACATATCATTTCTTGATTTACTGATAATATGCTGTGTCATTTATTTATTTAGTTAGTTAGTTATATTAAAACTTATATGCCACCCACTCCTGCCTCAGGTATCTCGGGATGGCTAACAACATTTAAAAAACATATTAAAATACACAGTAATAAAACTACAATTAAAACAACCATAAAAGCCCATACCCACCCACCCCATCTCCCTTGATAAAGGCCCGGTGGAACACCTAGGTCTTACACTGTCTGCGGAAAGAGGGGAGGTCCGTAATCAAGCAGACCTCCAATGGGAGGTCCACAACCATGGGGCAACCACAGAAAATGCCCTCCTCATGGTGGATACCCTGGAAACCTGGGGGGACCCTGAGGAGGGCGCCCATGACCGACCGCAGGGGCCGATCCAGGGCCCGGAGGGTGAGGAGGTCCTGCAGGTAGGTGGGGCCCAAGCCGTTTAGGGCCTTAAATGTCAACATCAACACCTTGAATTGGGCCTAGAAAACTATCGGCAGCAGGTGCAGAGAGTGAAGCACTGATGTAATGCGCTCGCATCGGCCCGTCCCAGTCAAGACATGGGCCACCACATTCTGCAATAGCTGCAGTTTTCAAACCAACTCCAAGGGTAGCCCCACATAGAGTGCATTACAGTAGTCCAATCTCGAGGTAATAAAAGCATGGATGACTGTGGCCAGATCCAAGTCTGAGACATATGGCCTTAGCCGATGCACAAGATGTAACTGGCAAAATGCCCCCTTTTCCAGAGCCATCACCCAGACATCCAGGCAGAGCTGCGGGTACAGGAGTACCCCCAGACTCTGGACCTGAGAAACCAAGGGAGGACAGACCGCATCAACGATGGGGGCCATCACTCCCTCGGCTTTCCCCACAACTATCACCTCCATCTCCTAAGGATTTAATTTCAGGTGACTTGCCTTCATCCAATCCCTCGCAGCTGACAAACACTGGGTAAGCACCGAGACTGCCGGACCTGAGTCAGATGAAAATGAGAGATATAGCTGGGTGTCATCAGCATATTGATGACACCTCACCCCAAACTCCCTGACAACCTCCCCCAAAGTCTGCATGTACATGTTGAACAAGAGAGGGGATAGAATGGAACCCTGAAGAACCCCACATGTGAAGCCCTGGGGGGAAGATGAGAACTCCCCCAGCACTACAGGCTGGGTTCTCCCAGCCAGGAAAGAGCAGACCCATTCAAGAACAGTCCCGCTAATCCTTGCCCGGTCCCGCAGTCGAGTCACCAACAACTCATGATCAACGGTATCAAATGCAGTTGAGAGATCGAATAGGATTAACTAGGTCAAACAACCCTGGTCCATTTCACAGGAGAGGTCTTTGACCAAGGCCACAAGCGCAGTGTCCATGCCATAACCCAGACAAAAGCCAGACAGTGAGGGATCAAGAAAACTGACCTGGTTCACATGCTCTTGAAGCTGTCGAGCCACCACCCATTCAATAACCTTCCCTAAAAAGGGACGGTTAGAGACCGGCTGATAGCTGGCCAGGACACCAACGTCCAAGGATGGCTTCTTTGGTAGGGGCCGAACTACCGCCTCCTTGAGGCAGTCCGGCACCCTGCCCTCCCCAAGGGAGGCATTGACTATCCCCACCAGCAGCAGCCCCAATGTCTAACCTTAACCTTAACCAGCCAGGACGGGCATGGATCCAATTCACAATAAGTGACTCAAACAGACCCAAGAGCATCCCCCACATCTCAGGGTGAGTGGGTGACACAACCTGAAACTCATCCCACAAAACAGGACAAGAAGGGGCTTCTACTGCATCTGACCCAGCACCCACTGCTAAAAAGGTTGCATCAAAACTGTGGTGAATCACCGGAAATGTGGAGCATGCCGCACAGGCAGCTCCAGGCAAATCCAGGCCAATGTACTGCCCTGGGGTAGCCTCCCAGGTGTTGGAGGGGAGGGGTATGGGATGCCCATGTGGCCAACCAGTGACTTCTGGTTTGTTTTGGCACATGCACACGTTCAGTAGCATAGAGTCACAGCCAGCAGCCTAGGTGCCTGAGGAGCAACTGTAACTGTATGGTGGAGGATGGGGGTGAAGGGGAGAAGTGCAGGCAAACCATGGCAGGGAGGACTGTCTCCCCATTTGGTGTGGTCCAATGTGGATCCTGCAGGTGGCAGCCGGGGTGGGGAGGGGAAAAGTGCAGGCCCCCGGGCGGGGGTGGGGGGTGGGGCTCATCTCCTGTCTGAAACCAGGAAACCAAAGTGTGTGTGAGCATGTGTGTGGTATGTTTCCTTTTAATTATTTTCATTCCATGGGCCAAGTTTAGCAAAATTTGATAGAGGAACAGAAGACCCAAAGATATGTAAGGACCTAAACTTTTATAGCAATAAGTACACCTGGTACTTAGATGTGGTTGCTAAAAAAAAAGTCCTGTTGACTCATATTGAACATTGTCTAGGGTGTGCAGGGCGTTTTCATTTTTTTTAATTACTAAAACGAAAAAAGCCCCATTCGTTTTAGTAATTAAAATACAAAAACAGATGTATAAACTAATTATCCTTTGCTTTCATCTGTTCTCGTTTTAAAAATAAAAAATAAAAACAATTTAAAAACCTGAGCATGCGCAAAATGGCCACTGAGACCATTCTGCACATGCGCACCCTTTCCCAAAATGGTGCCAGCAGCTTCAACGCCATTTTGGAAAATGGCTGCAAATACGCAAAATGTCCCGGTGGCCATTTTGCACATATGCAGTGATTTTTTTAAAAAAATTAATGGAATTAATTAAATTTTATTACAATTTAATAAAGAAACTGAAAAAAACACAAAAAACAGTAGGATCATCTACGAAAACTCCCCCAAACGAAGGGGATTTTGTAAACAAAAATGAGAACTAAAACAGTAGGGGTGCCTTCTGCATGTTCCTAACATTGTCTTCCTGCACTTAACTTGCAATGTCAGGATGAGATCTGCCAGTATGGTGAGATCACTTTCCACTTGTCCATCCCCCCGGTCAGACCCGTATAAAGATTGAAAATGGTCAACCCACCTCTGCGGGTGAATGGGGAACAGGGGGATGCTACGCTCCCTTCTAGGGGAAGCATTTATCAGCTGCCAAAAGCACCTTGAATCTTGCATCTCAGCGGCCTCGATCAGATTGTCCCACCTCTCCTTAAGGTATTTCACCTTTTTGGCTGCGATTAATTTTCTATAGTTAACTCTATGTCGGAGATACTCCGGTGGAACTCTGGGTAATTGTACACTCCTATACCCCTTATACAAATTTTTAAGTTGGGCCTTAGCCAGTCGGCAGTCGCTATCAAACCAAGACTTCCACCCGGCCGCCCCCTGATCACAGGGAGGCCGAGTAGTTGCCCTGATATGCCCCTGGATCCGGGCTCCTAGTTGATTAAGGAGTCTACTGCCAGTACCTTATCCGTAGCCTGAGTTACCCCAGCCCTGAGGGCCATCATTTCAGGGGTTCGCAGTAGAATGGAAAGAGCAGATGCTAAGGTTAAATCCCACTTGGGGGCCCTGTGAACCTCTGGCAGTAAATTTTCATACGGAGACTCCTCAGAAAATAAAAAGGAAGCCTCATCCAGACACAGCATAACTGTCAGAGGAAGGTGATCACCTATTAGGTTCTCCTCAACCCTGAAGTCCAGGACCTCCAGCAGAGATGCAGATGACACCAACACATAGTCCACCACGCTGCAGCCTACAGTCCCCAGATAGGTATATTCTCCTTCGGGATCATTAAAGCCTGTGCCGTTAAGCACATAAAGGTTGTTGTTATGGATCAACTTGCCTAGGCATAAACCCGCTGAGTTGATTCATTGGTCTTTAGACTTCCTAGAGTTAAGGATTCCGGTAGGGAAATAAGCCAGGCACTGACAATAATGACGCAGAGCCTGATCATTAGGCCGCATCCGTGCATTAAAATCCCTGGCAAGAATAAACAAAGCAGTTGGATATTGCTGTTCCAGGTTCTGCAACAGTTCTTCAAGTTTAGCCCAATATGACCCAGCATTCGTTGGGGAAATATAAACAGAGATAATAATCATAACCAAGGTTTCAAATTTAAGAACAATGCCTAAGGCTACTGGGGGGATCAGGATTTCTATTACCTCCCTGACCCTAAGGTTCAGGGAGATAAGACACCCAATCCCCCCACATGGGCGCCCCCTTGAGTTATAACTCACCGCTGGAATACTAAAGGCCCTGTACCCTTCAAATACAATTGGCGGGCTGGACCATGTCTCCTGAAGTAACATAATTTGCAATTTTCTAATGCAGCTAATTAAATCAGGGTAATTAATATGTCGCGCCCACCCTGCTATGTTCCAAGAGGAAATGGTAAGCACTCCCTCGGGGGTGTGTGTGTTTGACTGTCAATCCACCTGCGTGGACCTGGGGCCTAAGACCCCATTAGAACCTAGGTACGCCCCTACTCTGGGTGACCTGGTTCCTGAATCCCCTCCAGTTGGGAGGCACGCTCTTGTTCTGAGATTGTTAAAGTATCGGGAGAATAGGTTGGGCTTAAAGTCCTATCCACGCTTTCCAATGCCTGGCCCACTATCGGGCCTCCTCCCAGCACTGGCACTGGAGTCGGCACCTGATCTACACCTGGTAACCCATCCAGAGCACAAGTTACAACCGCACTCTTCAGATCTCCCCGGCTGGCCCCCGGTTTCTGAGCAGGAGGTGGATGCCCTGGTGGATCTCTGTAGAAATCACAAAGCTCCGGGTTTTGACCTGATACAGGTCGAATTCATAAAAACACACAGAGATTGGTGGGTCCCTTTACTAGCAGGTCTGTTCTCCTCCATAAATGACTCTGGGAGGATTCCAGAGAGGTGGGGCATGGCGGTGGTAGTCCCTATCTTTAAGAAGGGCTCTAGGAAGTCCCCTACCGATTACAGACCCATCAGTCTGCTTAGTGTGGTCGCCAAAATCTATGGCCGGTTTCTTTTGGGAAGACTGATGGAATGGATTCAGTGTGAGAAAATGATCCACCCAGAACAGGCCAGCTTCCAGGAGGGTAGATCTACCACCGAGCTATGTTTTGTCCTCTCCCATCTTATTTCCAAATATACTAGCTCGCACAGGGCTTTGTATGTTGCTTTCTTGGACTTAAGGGCAGCTTTTGACTCGGTGGATAGGTCTACCCTCTGGAAGAAGCTTTCAAAATCATCAATAGACTGCAGACTCCTACTTCTGATTGTTTCACTACATGCAAATGCTCAACTAAGAGTAAAAGTGGACAAACAGGGGCATTTGACAGCGCCCATCGATGCCCAGGTCGGTGTTCGTCAAGGCTGCGTCTTGGCCCCGACTTTATTTAATATATTTATCAACGACATAGTTCCAGTGATGGCCAAAAGCAGGTTTTTTCCACCAAGATTCGCTGCCAGAGCAATAGGGGTGCTTTTGTATGCCGATGATGTGCCATTACTTTCTCAGACCCGTATTGGGCTGATTCAGCAGATGGATTATTTTTCTGCTTTTTGCACTGACAACAAATTGGCCATAAACTTTGTTAAATCAAAAGTAATGATCTTTTCTTCTAGGAAGGTGCAGCATAGGTGGGTGGTGGGCGGTCAGACGATCCAGCAAGTCGACTCGTTTAAGTATCTTGGCTTAATTTTCCATAAGTCCGGCTCCAGGAGGGAGCATATCAGATGGTCTGAGGCCTCGGCTAAAGCCCTCACCTCGCTAATAGTTCATTTCTTTGTCAATCTTGGTAGGAGGGCGGTTAAAGCTGCAGTAGGGGCCTTTAATGGCAAGGTTAGGACCCAATGCCTATATGGTGCGGAGGTTTGGGCGCCCTTTGCCCCTTACACAATAGATGCGATTCCCGGCTAGGTTCTTCCAGGCCCTCTTGGCAAGTCCAAGATGTACCCCTTTTGCTGCCTTGAATTAGAATTTGCTCAGCTTAGTGGACACCAGTGTGCTGTTCTTAGAGTCCTGAAGTTCTGGTGCAAATTACTGTTTGACCATTGTTCACCACTCCTCAAAGGCATTAGGGATGATACCTTTACGAACACCTGGTAGGTGTGGGTAGGGGAGTCCTTGGCTAAAATGGACCTCTCCTTATTTATTTATTTATTTATTTATTTACTAGATTTTTACCCCGCCCCTCCTGAGAACAGTTTGGGGCGGCTCCTTGAGTTATCTTGAAGGCAAGTCTCAGGCCCAGACATGGAAGGAGGTGTTGACTAGGGTAACGCATATGGAAAGGCAGGAGGAGGTGGCCAAGATCAACCAATCTCCCCATCTGAGTTCATACTGCTGTTGGATTCCAGATAAAAACTGTATGGCCCATTATTTGGACTCTAGGGTACCTTTCAGGGATAAACAATTTATTTTCATGGCGTGGGTGAATGCCCTTCCGACCCGGGTATACGAGGGCAGGCTGGAGGGTACTCCCTTTTTGGATAGGCTTTGCCCCTTTGATATGCAGTCTGTGGAGATGGTAGCCCATGCTATGCTCTTTTGCCACCTTTATGACAGTGCGAGGGCAAAGTATCTGTCTCCGATTCTCATTGAATTGTCAGGTTGGGCGGAGGGGGATCTCCTGGGATACTTATTCAACAACTCTAACCCTCAGGTTAGTAAGGCGGTGGGTGGTTTTCTGAAACAAGCTATGGGGATGCGGAAGAATTTTCTTGACTTCAAGCCCATATGATGACCTGAATAAGGATCTGTAAGTGGTCTGCTTTTGTAACTGAACCCTAAGGGGATCTGACAGGGGATTGGAGTAAATTTATCCTTGCTGTATTTGTTTTGTTTATGTTATTTTGTGTGTATGTTTTACTTGTGACTTTGCCGGCAATAACTTATGTTACGCCTAATAAATATGATGATGATGATGATGATTGATGATGATTGATGATTTCAACCAAATGGGGTGGAGGGGAAGATGAGAAAGATGTAGTGGATAAGGTACTCGACTTGGACGTGGAAAGCCAGGGTTCGAATCCCACCCTAGCCATGAACTCACTGGTCAGCCTTGGGCAAGTCACAACCTCTCAGTCT
Source organism: Sphenodon punctatus (assembly GCA_003113815.1). Taxonomy (NCBI): domain Eukaryota; kingdom Metazoa; phylum Chordata; class Lepidosauria; order Sphenodontia; family Sphenodontidae; genus Sphenodon; species Sphenodon punctatus. Next base: position 664,765 of record QEPC01007204.1, read on the forward strand.
CAGTTCCCCATCTTTAAAATGAGACTGTGTGTGTGTGTGTGTGTGTCCCAATCAACTTTTGAAAACTGGCAAAAACAGTGGGAAAGACGGCAAGCTTCTGCATTGTGTGACTCGGTAAAAGCCCTGGCAGAAGCAGCACTCGCCGAGATCTTTTGTTTCGGGTTTAGGGAGGAGGAGGATTGTAAGGGTAAGAAAGTATAAAGAGAAGCATTACTGAGGAATCTATAGGGATGAAGAGCAAGGGAAATCCCAAATGAAGAGGTGGGTTTTAGGAAGGTTTTGAAGGCTCTGAGGGAGAGAGCAGAACATATGTGCTCTGGGAGGGAGCTCCAGGCATAGATGCCAGTATGGGAGAAATGACAAAGAGTAAAAGACTTAGGGAGCAGAAGATTTGGTGTGTGTGTGTGTGTGTGTTTGTGTGTGCATGCACGTGGGTTATTAATGATAGTTTTGGCATAGTGTGTGTATATAGGTAAACAGACATGACAGTGACTGCTGTGGCTTGCTTTGGCTCAGGACCCACTAGCATATCTGTTCTTGTGAAGTCAGATGTTGGCCTGGGACTGCCCCAGGATGGGTAGGCGGCTAGCTCAGGCTACTTCCTTGTAAAATTTCCAAGGCCCGCCCATGCGGGCCAGCACCTTTGTTTAACCCCACCATCCCCATCTTGGGGCAGGGGCTACCATTACCGAGTGCTGTGGCTGGTCATTACGGCTGTCTGTCACAGTGGGGGGGCGGGGCACTGGGTTGGGTCGGGACCAACCCTCTGCACATTTGTTTAGCTCCCTGTCCTACCCGGGGAGTGCAGGCAGCGGGACGGCTCTCTGGCCACGGGTACATTCGTTCGGTGCCCCTCTCCAATCTTGGAAGGGATGGCCGCTGTTTCCAGATTAGACCAGAGAGCCGCCGCACATCTGTTTTTACCATTTGTGTGGGTGCATGCATGTTATCTCTATTTGTACATGCATGCTTTTTTATATATATATATTTATATATATAACTCACGTGGAATGAAAATCCATTTAGCAGAAAAAAATGCCTTCTCCTGAGTGTTTGTATTTTCTGCTGGAACTAGAAAACACTAGTGCCATTAAAAAAGGGGGGAAGGGGGGGAGACACCGAATGATCTAAACCAATAAGATATGATTTTATGCCAAGATGTGAGGAAGGATCTATATCTTTATCAGGTTTCTCTCACTCGAGAGATGGAAATCACATGGAAGCCTTTTAGAAATGTGTTCTCCCCAGTATATCTCACTGAAATACATTGTAAAGATGTTTGACAGTTTCCAAAGTGAATTACAGGCTCCATGGCAGTTCCTGCCCCCTTCTCTGTATAAAAACAAACACTGCAGTATACTTTTGCTCACCCGTAAATGTAGTATAACTGTCATACTTCAGCTGACTACATTTTTGACGCTAGCTGGTGTGACCCTTACAGATTACCACAGATTACCTTCATCTTGAGGTATCCCCTTCTCCCTTTCATGGATCCTACACCCATTGAGGGGAGATTTTCAAGAGCACAAATGGAAAGTAGGCACATAACTTCTATATATAGCTCCAGTCCCCAAACTGCTTAAGGTGGAGTGGTTCCATTTGTGTCATTGGTCAGTTGTCTAATTCGTTTTAATGGGACTGCTCTGGAGTAAGCAGTTTAAGTAATGGTTCTTAAAATTTTGCCTAATGACCCCAATTTTAACGTTCAAGTTGGAGCTGAAATGACTCTCTGCAGTGAATGAATATCAGATTGCCCACTTTTAATCAGGTCCAACAAAGTGAATGAAACCCATTATTCTTTCAGATAATTGTTTCAGGTTTTGTGTTGTTTTTCTGGGTTTTCCGGCGTATTATGGTCATTTCAGCTTGGATGTTCAATAACCATATCCAAGCCAAAAGGTTCAAGAACACTGGGGGAAAATGTTATAGCTGAAATAAAATATCTGAATATATGGATAAATTAATATTGTTTTGAGTGCATATATTTGTCACGGGTCAGGGTTGGACAACTTCCGAGGTTAAGGGGTCAGCAGAGAGGAGTGGCCAGTTGAAGGCGCCAGAGTTGGGTTGCTAGGCAGCCCAACCGCCAACAAAATAAAAGGATTGCAGTGCTTCCCAGCACACCTGGGAAGGCAAACGCTGTGTTTAGACCAGGGGCGGGGCCGGGGAACAGTGGTGCTCCCCCCGCCGGTCAGACAATGACCACAATGTGCTCAGCGTGGGAGGCAGAGCAGAGCCTGGGGCAATGTCACCTCTTGGCCCTCCCAGGGGCAGCTGCAGCACGCAAGGAGGAGGAGATAGCTGGAGCATAAAAGCACCGGCGGCTAGTTGAGACACCACCAGTGATCTGGATTCTGGACTGGCCCTAGAGCGAAGTGAGAGTGTGAAGGAGCAAAGGGAAGTAATTGAGCTTTCTCTTTGAGTATGGCTGTGTGACTGATAGTGGAGTTTCCCCACCCCCATCCCCTTGCTTTCCTTTGAGTGAGTGTAGTGTTGTGTTCCTGGAGCATCTGGATAGGAGCTGGGTTGGTGGTTGGCATAACTCCCTGTTATTTCCCAGTGTTTCACTGTGTCCTGCGCCTCCTGTGTGTGCTCCCCCTTTCTTTCCTACCTCTGTTTTGTGCATATCTTTGAGTGGCTCATTTTCAGGTCAACACTGGCTGAAGCAGAGGCTTTGGGGAGCAGGACTTTTGAAGCAAGCTTTTGGAAGCAGAGGGCTCTGGGAAAACATCACTTTGAAGCTGGACTTTTGAATTGAACTGAAGTACAAGGGTAGGGCTGAAGCGGTAGCAGCTGTTACCGTGCTGCCATTCCATTCCGAGAACTTGGCACTTAATGTGTCTTGCCACCGACTTCCCCTCGATATTTCCGCAATTCCGCATTACCTGCTGCCAGCATCTGCAGATGCGGCATGTCTGCAGTTTGTGAACACAAGTGGTTTTATGCCACGTTCCACCACTGAGCATGAGTCCCTGACTCACCGTGGTGCTGAATAATAGATCATTGAATGAATGAACTTAGGGTGACTCTGACTACCTGCTTCAGAGTCCACTGCAGGGGTGTAGCCACCATGGCGCAGGGTGGGGAACATATTTGCACCTGTGCCCTGCCCTGGGAGGGGGCCGGCAGTGATTGGGGCCAGCCCCAGGCATATGCAGTATCCGCGGGAGCCGGGAGCCCTGCTCCCGAGTCCCGGAAAAGTCTCTCTTGCACCACTGACACCGCCTTTTTAAACAGCTCAGTTGTAGCCCTGCAGCACTGCTACACGGATGAGGGAAGAGTCTCCCCTCCTTCGCAGCGAATGTTGCTGCCTTGTAAACAAAGTTCTTCTTTGAGGGGCTTCTTCCATTCTCACATATGGGAGGGTACCAAGCCTAGAAAGAGGCAGTGGGGGGATTTTATAACAAAATGACACTTCATGCAGGTTGGATCTACAGCCTGGGGGGAGAGTAGCAGGCAGGGGGCAGCCTGCTCGGGGGGGTCCATTCAGCTGGGGTAGGGTTGGTTGTTCAGTGCTGTCTCTGTTAGAAGGATGGACAGATCCTCCCTCTTCCCTTTGTGATCACTGCATAGAGAGAACTGGGGGTGCAGAGCAGCTACAATGAGGCAGAGAGCCATCCCAACAAAGGGGAAGAATTTGTCCTTGGCACCCTAACGCACAAGAGAATTCACAGAAGAGCAGGGACTCCCCCCTCTCCAATCCCCTGGATCAGCATCAGGAGCCAGGCGCTCGCTCACTGCTGCTGGGGCCAGGGATCCTTGCACTCTAATCGGGACAGAGACTAGTGCACAAGGAGGGACAACAAACTTGGCAGCACCTAGAGCTGAGCTTTCAGAGACGGAACTCTGTTATCCCTCCTTGCGCACTAGTCGCTGTCTCTGTCCCACTTAGAGTGCAGGGATTCCCCAGCAGCAGTGAGCGAGGGCCTGCCTCCTGATGCTGATCCAGGGGATTGGAGAGGGTTGAACAACCAACCCTCCCCCAGCTGAATGGACCCCCAAGAGCAGGCTGCCCCCTGCCTGCTGCCCCCTCCCAGGCTGTAGATCCAACCTACATGGAGTGCCATTTTGTTAGAAAATTCCCTCACCGCCTCTTTCTAGGCTTGGTACGCTCCCATTTGTGAAAATGGGAGGAGCCGCTCAAAGGAGAACAGAAGGTTGCTACCTTGTAAACAAGGTTCTTCAAGATGGCTCCAAACATTCTCACAAGCACCCACACTTCCGACCCCGCATGGAATTTTATTCCTAATTGCTTAGGGTTGGAAGGAACTGTGTCGGGTTTAGGTACCTTATATAGGGTGGGGGCGTGTGAACGTCACATGGGGTTTTGTTAAGCTAGTGAGCTTGGTATATGCCCATAAGAGAAGGACGTGCAAGTGAGAATGGAAGGAGCCCCTCGAAGAAGAACTTTGTTTACAAGGCAGCAACCTCCCCCGCGCCACGGTGGCTATGCCCCTGGCTGCAATGCTGCGAGACACACAAAGCTGCCATACTTCAGGGAAAGGGGAAACTGTGGCAAACCTGCTGCTTCCGCGTGAAATCTACAGTGGCGAAAATACCACGGCAGCAAGCGTGGAAAGCCGCGAGTGCAAGGCACAAAAATCACTCCCTTCCTAACCGTGCTGCTTGGTGTGGAAGAGCACTTTCCGCAGGTAAATGCTGCCGCAGCGGTGCACCATTTCAGCCCTATACCAGGGGTCAAGTCAAGACAAACAGAAGACAAAGGAACTGCTGATATGAAGATCTTCAGAGAAGGGGAGCGAGTGTGTGAAATTGTAACTTTCTGCCTGCCGAAGAAACCAGAAACTGCTGAGTGCTGTGTAAGGCAGAAGCATTGGGAAAATATTGAAAACTGCAACATTTCAGCCTTCGAAAGGAGCACAGAAAAATCACACAGAGAGGCTGTTGAAACACCGACAGGCTGTTAAAACTTTTGCCTAGATGCAAGAGAAGAAAAGAGAAAGAACAACATTGATCATGTTTTCCCAAGACAGTGGTTAACAAGGAGGATATAAAAGACTGTCACCCCTCCCCTTCCTTCGGAGCAGCTAACTTAACCTGGACACCTTAGAGGTAGCACTGTGCAGAGCTACACTCCCAGCCTCAGACCACCAAGTTACTTCAAGTCTGGCCAACTTGAATGTATGCTTGTTTTGTAAGTATGAAAGGTATTTTTAATTAGAAACATAGTTTAAGATAAATAAGTGTATAAGTGATATTAAGAACCTGCTTAATAAAATTTATCTTATGGGTTAGCACTGTGTGGTTTGCATTTTTACATGGTATCTAGTAGGGGTGGGAATACCGGCAAATCCGGAATCCGATAATGCTGGTACTGGGCGTACCGGCATTATCGGATTCAACCCGGTAAATCCGGTCCGGTTACCGGATTCCGGGTACCGGATTTTTTTACACTGCAGCCATTTAAATGAATGGCTGCAATGTAAGCAAAGCCCCACCAAAAAAGTAAAAAACAAAACAAAAACCCTCCCCGAGTCCAGGCTGCGCGGGTGGAAGGGGGGACACCCCCCACCCACCCTGCCCAGCCTGGATTTTTGTTAAAAAAAAGAGCCCACCCCCCCAGCACCAGCGGCCGCGGTGTCCCCGCAGCCGCCGGTAAGTATAGACCCGATCCCTGGGGGGGGTGTTTAACACCCCCCCAACCCCCCAGGGATCACCCCTACTAAAGTTGAGTGCTTTACCTTTGCGGAGCTCCGGGGCGGCCGCTGGTGCTGGGGGGTGGGCTCTTTTTTTTAACGAAAATCCAGGCTGGGCAGGGTGGGTGGGGGGTGTCCCCCCTTCCACCTGCGCAGCCTGGGAGGGGGAGGGGGGAAGAATTAATGTATTTCATTGATTTCAATGGGGACACAGTGCCCCATTGAAATCAATGAAATAAAACCGGTACCGGTATACTGGATTTAATCCGGGAATCCGGTTCTTTGAGAACCGGAAACCGGTAAATCCGGTATTTACCCCGGGGTCCCACCCCTAGTATCTAGATAAAAACCTCCCCCAATAAGGTCCCTGAGACTTGATCACTCTCAGAGATCAGGATATTTTAGAGAAATAGTCGGTCACCATTCTTAAAAGGAATAGGTGATGATGACTTTGGTAGTAGCGGAATAATTGGCTACATAAGGCAGTCACATTGGACGATCACCATTTCTGAGAGAAAGCGGTGATGATGTTCTTAGTAGTGGAATAATAGACAACCAGCCTGCCAATTTAAATATCCTGGGAACTTGGGTGAAATAGAGAAATTGGCCCCTAACATTTGGGTCAAATAGAGAATTTTGCCCCTAACACCTCCCCCATTCCTTATTCCCTTTTCCCCGAACCCCGCCCCCGTGTCTTGTGGAACAGGATTGCCCACAGTAACTGCCCAACCCGTGGGAGGAGATAGGACCTGGCTTCCAGGGCTTCAGCTCTCACCACTTGGTCCAATGATGAGTTAGGTCCCACTGCCATATAGGCTTGTGGACTGACCAACACCCTGAAGGACCCTGAAGTGTGTAGAAGCCCCGGGGGCACAGCAATGGGAACTGAAGAGGCAGCCCTCCCGAATCCTCTCTTGGTTGTATCCCTGAAAATGTTTATTTGGATATTCAGATGGATATGCAAATATGCAAACAATATTAGCAAATTATTCATATGAACTCTAACTCGTCTCAAATACAAGCCCCTGACTCCAGACAGAAACAAAGACATGAAACATATATTAAATATCAGTTAGATTGTGACCATCTGATCTTCAGGTGGCATGACCCTACTTGGGTTCTCAATCCACAGTTTGAGTATATGTGGTTTTGAGGCTCGTGGCCACAGAAAGTGGAATGAGGTTCCAACTTCCATTTATTACTTTGAAATTGTTCTCCAATCACAACTTTTATAGGGCCAACCTTCAACATGGGAAGATCGTCAACTGGGCAAGATACATGCTCATGTAGGAGGGGTAGAGGAGTCTCTTTGCCGGTGGGGACCCATCTGGCCCCGGACCTCCCGGCCTTTTCTAGGAATTGTAAAACCTAGCTGTTCCATCAGGCGTTTGGCGAGGGAGAGGAGTAAGGGTTGGAAGGGGGTGGGGGGATTGGTGAGGGTGGAGTGAGTTTTTCCCCTTGTTTTTATTATTGTTATTAGTATTGGGGGATGATGTTTTAACCTGTTTTATAGTATTTTATATTTTATTGTTGTTGTTAGCCACTCCGGGCTGCCTGTGGCAAGAGGGATGGAATATAAAATTCTTAAAATAAATAAATAAATAAATAAATAAACTAAGCCATGCTCTCACCACTTATACATTTTACGGTAAAACATGTTTATTTATATTACCCTCTCTCCTAATCAACTAAATACCCAGTCTAAGAGGAAGCAGCCACTAGTGCTGAAACAGAATTTTGCCAAAACAGGAAATCTCATTGAAAACCATTTCTGATATGGTCCCAGTCAAATTGAGAACCTCTCAGTACTTGGCAATCACTTGACTGACATTTCATTTCTCAATTTACTGACTTTCTGGTTACTGGGATGCCATTTACCACTTTGTCATTTACTGCTTTGCTGTCCATTTCAAATCCCAAGAGGTAATACCACTCAATACCACATTTCTTGCACTCCATTTCCCTTGTATTTTCCTGTGACTCATTGGCTGGTATAATCTGCAATCCAGTTACAGATTGGTCAAAGCAAAGGGAACAACACAGAACAACAATTCTGATTGGAGGCACTGGAGTGGAGGTTAAGGGGCACTGGGGGAAGGTTAACAGGTGGGCTAATGGCACAGTGATTGGCTCAGAAATGCAGAAACAACAAACCCGGAAGTAAAACAGTACCCTTGGCAATGCAGTAAGTAGTAAATGAACGGTACATGGTAAGCAGAAAGTCGGTAAATCAGGACAGTATTGTGGTATTATGAGAATCGAGAAATCACATCGGTATCAGGAAATCACTGGAAAATCAATCCCAGTTTCTGATATGGTGAAATTATTCACGAGTCAACAATTTGCTGCTTGCTTCAGCCCTAGCAGCCACCACTACCACCTGATCACCATAAATGTACAACATATAGGAGAAACAAGGGGAGTCCAATTTTCTCTAAAGCTGCAGAAGATGATGTATGGTTGCACAGAGTACATACCCGAGTGTGATACAAATAAATCTTGAATCCAAATGGCATGCAGTACTGCTAAGGTCAAGAAAGAACACTGCATGGTGGGATCTTCGGATATTGATTGTATCTCATTACTGAAGTGCTGTAGGGTGGAATTTTCCCGCCTGGGGCAGGTAGTCAGTCACTGTCCTACTCCAATGGGGAAGGAACAGGCTGGGGACTTCCAGGCTGGGAGGGACTCTGGTGCCCTTGGGAGCTGTCTCCACAGCCTCACCAGTGTACTCTGACTGAAGACCTTGCTCTGGCTCATTAATCTCTGCTCAAGCACCCTGCTGGCCTTAGGAGACTACCTGCCCACCAGCCCCTGACTGCCTCTCTCGCCTTGCGTGGCCCTGATAACAGGCATGTGACAGGAAGAGGAAGGCAGGCAAAGCAACGCTTAGGTTTAGTGCTGGGGTGTGTCAGTCTTGCTGCTTCTTGGCCTGTTTCTCTCTCAGCCCTGTTTCCCTCTTCAGCACTTCCTGCCTGTTTTGGAATGACCTTCTGGCTTGACCTGTTGGCTTGTTCCTGACTACACTTTTGGATTTGCTCCCACTCTGGTTTTGATGGTTGCTTGACCCTGATCCTGCATGATACATCTAGACATGATCCTGTTTGACTCAGCCTGGCCTAGCCTCTCACCTGAAAGTAGCAGACTTCACCCCAAGCTGGTAGCATGGGGCAATGTAGCTGTCTCACTGTTCCCTCTGTCCCAGAGATGCCTCTACTGACTACCTGTTTCCCTGTCTGTTGGGCTTGGCTAAGCCAATCCAGCCCCACTGCGACAACTCCTATTTGTTCCTCCATTGGGCGTGTGCCCAGCACAGATGTCCTCTCATCCTGCCCTAGGCATGACACTGATAAAGAGAATGGTGCAACATAAGATCTTAATGGATCCTCTGGAATCCTTTGGTCACCTCTCCTCCAGTACTGTTCAGTCTCCAGGCACACCAGTTGGATTTCCCATCCAGTCCTCTATTTGGAGACAGCATTCAGGACTCTTAGCTTCCAGGCTCCCGCTGTAAGGTTGTTCTATACCCAGCACATGCTATGGTGGGTGGCTTGCAGTCTTTTTTCTTTCTGCCTCAGGGGGACATGTTTGCTATTGTAAAGTCTATTGAAAAATAAACATATACATTTAAAATAGCATTTCCTACTGACAATACTCCTGGAGAGTGCCAAGAATATTACGGGGGGAGATAATGCACTCCAGACAATAAGAGAAAACAGCAGAGAGAGGCTTATCTGCCAGAACCCCCTATTGCCTATTTAAACAATAATCTCCTTTTTTAAAAAATGATGCCTTTTCTGCCAACGTTTAAAATGCATGATGTTCAACGTGTTCATGTGGCTTTTAATAGCCTGGATAATTTTCCATACAGCTAATTCCATAAATATATTCCGTTTTGCTTCTGCAGATTCTAACAGGGCACCCTTTCCTAAAAGAAAGCACTGCACTGCAGTCTCATCTCACCCAGGCACATTTCTGTGTTTAGCAAACAAGCCATTTCTCAGCCAACAGAGGTGTGACTGAACCTCTTAACTTCTAGGAGGTTTTGTGGTGACTGCCTACTTACATGGTACAACAAGTGGTTCTCTCAGGGTATATCATCACAAGCAGACCTGTTCCGGGGTTGTTAATCTGGAGGAATTCCTGCAGAGTAACTGCCTCCCTCCAGTTCAGTTCTGCGGAACAGTGAGAACCAAGAAAAAGCTTGGTTCTCTTTCCCCTGCTTCCTCTCTTACTGCTTGCTGAGTTGGAGGCAGACAGTTGCAGCAGGCATGGGAAAAGCAAGCTAGCAAAGACAGAATCACGGGCCAAGCACTGAGAGCACACAAACCAAGAAGAGAGATGCATGCTGGGAAATGGGAAGACTAATGAAGAAAAACAAACAGAGCTGCTTGCCTTTGAACCATTCAGACAATCCATTTCCGCAGGAATAGAAACCTCCCTTCTTGGATTAATTTAGGTAATTTGCAGAGGCAACTGCCCTCTCCACCCCTTTTAACCTCTATGCTTATGAGAACAAAAGTGAGGTTAAAGAGAATTAGGGGGGTGTAACAAGTTGGATCTCAGGATGACTGAGTGCCCACAAGACCAGTCCCAACACTCTGTCCATGACTGGACAGGATACCGACCTCTCCAAGTTTGACCCAGAGTCAACAGGCTTTTAACCCATCAGCTCCAATTTCTTTGAGTAACCATGGATGTCTGGATAACCTCCATTAGGCTTGGTTATTGGGAGAAATTGGTTATGAGAGAAATTGGGACACCACAGGATTCAGGATGAAGAGGCTGACCCACCCTCTTTCTGATGCAACCCAATATCGTGACATCATGATGCTACAAAGAGCTATGGCCATCCACATCAGAAAGGGATAGAGTTTGCCAGTTCCCTTTCTGATGTGACCTCACCCCCTTCAAACCTTAAGCCTGAGGGAACGCGACAAGTTTGAGAACCCTATTGCTGGTTCAACTCATGGACACCAGGTACTGTCACCTAAAATGCTCTTTATTTACAATATTGTCCTTATTTACAAGTCCAGGCAGGGTACTTGAGTTGCAGGCCTCTCCTCACACAGCGTCCTGTCCTCTTTAGAGGTTTTTTTCACTCCCAGCCCTCGGGAGTACCAATTCATTCCTGGGATCTACTGCCAGGTCCCACCAGCTCTCCTGGGGCCTGCTGCATTAGCCCTTGCAGACTAGGCCTGTGCATGGGGGTCAAGTGCTTGTACATGCATTTGTGGTTTTAGTGTTTGCATTTATTTGTATTTGTATCTTTACCTGCATTCAGCACATTTTCCCAATCGTTGCCAATGCAGAAAATGCAGTGAAAACGGGTCCCTGCATATGGGTTATTTTGGTGCAGGAATGCAGTGAGGCTCTGCCAATTTGAAACACCTGTAAGGAAAGGAAAATAAAGCCCAAACTGCTGCTAAGTCTGCTGTGACCACTCCAATTTCTCTCCCCCACTTGTTACTGGGAAGTCGGAGGCATCTGTTTAGGAAAGAGCCAATAGAGTTTCTCTTATGTCCTCTGTCACAGTGCTGCAGGATGTGATTGTGATGATAACTGGCCATCCTGGATGTGTAAACCATGTCTCCTTATTTCTGGGATGCCATCCCCGAAGTCCCAGTTACGTCCCTCCTCTGCCCACCTCAGGGCCACCCTCTATGCCTACCTCGAAGCCACCACCTATTGGTCCTGTAAATCTGGAAGCATCCAGTAATTGGCCAGTGAATGTGTCTGTCAGTCTGTTGGGTTGCTCCCCATCCTCCCTCCTATAGCCTCCCTCCCCCTGACATGCCAGGTGCCTACCTCTGACTGGCACTGCATGTGCTGCTATTTATTTATTTATTTATT
>QEPC01007204.1:683103-702398 GCA_003113815.1 Sphenodon punctatus
TGGGGCTACCCATGGTGACGGCCCGGAAGCTGCAGCTGGTGCATAATGTGGTGGCCCGTCTTTTGGTGGGAGTGGGCTGCCGGGAGCACATTATACCTGTGCTCTGTTCTCTGCATTGGCTGCAAATAGTCATCTGAGCCCAATTCAAGGTGTTGGTTTTAACCTATAAAGCCCTAAATGGTCTGGACCCTCACTATCTGCGGGACCGCCTCACCCCCCCCCCCGGGTAGTGGACCGTCCCCTGCGGTCATCAGGGGGTGCCCTTCTCATGGTCCCCCAAGACTTCTGGGGGGCCACACAGGGAAGGGCGTTCTCGGTGGCTGCAGCAAGGCTATGGAACTCCCTTCCGGTGGGGACGTGGCTCACCCCGGATCTCCCCTCCTTTCGTAAAAGCTGCAAGACTTGGCTATTCTGTCAGGCATTTGGCGGGGGAGAGGGATGGGGGAGGGGAATTATATGATTTTATAATTTTATAGTTTTATATTGTTGGATTTGTATTGTAAGCTGCCCTGAGCTGCCTGCGGCAGGAGGGTGGGATATTACATTTTAAAAATAAATAAATAGTCCTTTCCCAGTCTCCACTTGTTTGGGTAAAACAGGAGGTCAGACAGTTTGTAAATGGCCATTATAAAAAATCTGAGGCCCATCTCAGCAAACAAGACAAGAGCTTTTATGAATTATCCCATGGATACATGCTCAAGTTATGTCCTTTTCTATCACACTGTTGATTAATAAGCATAATATCGTCTATGATCATTACAGTAAGTATACCGTGAAAGATAAGCAATGAAGACATCTAATTGTTTTCCCTTTTTTTGGTAATGATTTAAAATAATGGCCCTAATCATTATTAATTCCTTTGGTGCTCACTGGAATAACATCAATCACAACTAACTCATTTGGTATTAATGTGGATGTCAGACACACTTCTGTAGGGTTTCTTTCTACTCAAATTCAGTATTCATTAGCTGGAATGTAATTTTCAAATGGTTTGGGGTGTTTCAGAAAGGATTAGGAAGGATTTGGTGAGGGGCTGGGGAAGGGTGGCATAATGACAACATACTTTTCCTGTGGTAAACTGCATGTATTTTTTTTAAATAATAATAATGTATAAGTATAATTTATAAATATAATTTCTAAATGTAGTAGTGGTAGTAGTAGTAGTAACTGTAGTAATCTCAAAAGTCATGGTATAAATCAGGGGTGGGGAACCTCAGACCTGGAGGCCAAATGCGGTCCTCGGCAAGTTTTTATGTGACCCCTTTCCAGAGCCTGGATCTGGCTCCTGGATTCCCCCAAGCACTGAAAAACTGAGCTCCGGATAATGGAGCAGAGAGAAGGGCATGCACACAGGGGTAGGGGACATATCCACAGCACAGCTCCATGATCTGGGCCCTCCTTTTCTTGAATAGATCCATTAAGCACCCCCACCCCCAACATCTATGTGGCCCTCGGAGCTCATACTAATTTTCAATGTTTTCAAAAGATTCCCCACCCCTGGTATAAATATTACCATTCACCAGTCTCTGAGAATTATGTTATGCTATGGACAGGTCAGTAATGCTCAATCGATCTTTCTGTTTTAAAAAAGAAAGACGAGGAATACATTATTGGTTGACCCTGTGGTCCTGTCAAATGAAAGCTTCCAGAAGCCAGACATTGGGCTATGATGCTGTAGGTATACAGCATCCTGCCTTGGACTAGATGACCATATCAGTTTCTTTCTAATCTTATGATGCTATGGTTCTAAGACCAATAGTGAGAAATTATGGAAATAGCACAACTCTTGGTGAATGGATTAATACCACAAAAATGTGAAAATGCTTCGAAACCCTAGGAAGGTCGTTGTTCAGATGCAGAAGGCTAGTTTAAGGAATGAAGGCTTGAACCAGCTCCCTTTGGGTATAGAGTGTGGTGCCTGGCTCCACAGAGCTACCACTTTGGTCAGGGCCCACGGTTCCTGCCAAAGGCCTTCCCAATGCCAATCAGGCCATACCACAGCTTCCTGGTTGGCTGCCTGCAATATATGGAGACAAAGTACTTCAAATGATATCTTTTACTGTACCAACTTCTGATCTGTCCAAGAACAGAGGTTGATCCAATAAAAGTTATTATCTGAACTACTTTGGGTGTTTTCAGATGGTAAGGCGGCCCCAATGCATTGGCAATCCTGGCCGCACCAGCCTGCTTCACCCTCCCTCAAGTAGTTCATCCATATAAAGGTGCCCTGCTAGATGTGCAGGTGGAGTAGGCTGGGCCTGCGCTGGGCCAGCCCTGCTGTCAGTGCTCCGGAACATCCCGGAGCGCTGCCAACAGAGCGGGACAGCCAAACCCAGGCCACTGGCTGAGCAAAGCGGAGCAGCTGTCCATCTGATGCGTAGACCCATGCTGCAGCTCTGCTTCCAGCCAGCTGTTGCCCAAGGCAATATTATAGAGTTGCGAGTGCCAGCCTAAAGCATTGGGCAATCACCCACAACTCTATGGTTGTGTGGGCAGACCATGGTCTAGGGAAACCACTGAGTCCATCTAAATCTGTTCCCTGTCTTGTTTTGGACTGCCAGCAGTAGGGGTGTGCATGTCATTTTCGTTATTACAATAACGATAATGAAAACTGTCATTTTCATTATCATTATTGCAATAATGAAAACGACAAATAATAATAATTAAAAGAGAAATGAAAATGACATTTTGTTTTTGAAATAAAGAGGGAAAACTGAAAAACATATTTCTGGCTATAACTTTTTTGTTTCTTATTCCATTCTGCTGAACCTTGGGGAGGGTGTACCGCCAATGAAGTGCACTATGTGTACCAAATTCTGAAACGATTATATAAAGGGAACCAATTTTAGAAGCAATGGAATGTTGTGATTTTAAGAAATGCTCCATACACATTCATGGCTACAGCTTCTTTATCTTTGCATCCAATTTGCATGACACCTGTGAATATTATGTCCTTCCACAAGCTTAACACTCCTGCCAATTTTCAGAAAGATTGGATAAAGGGTCTTGATGGTATAAGACATTAACTTGAAAATACATTTCCAGCTGTAACATTTGTATGTTTCATCCTGTTTACAAGATATTTGGCAGACATTTATCACACACCTTCCCTGTCATCTCTACCAAATTACGGGACAATTTGATAAAGGGACCCAGTTATATAAGCAATTGATGTTGTCCTCGTGAAGACCATTATTCAGATAAATAGCAGCACATTCAGTGCCAGTCAGAGGCAGGCACCCTGCATGGCAGGGGGAGAGAGACTGTAGGAGGGACATTGTGGAGCAACCCAAAAGTCAAGACTGACAGACACATTCACTGGCCAAACACATTACTGCATGCTTCTAGCTTTATAGGACTAATTGATTGTAAGCCTTAGGGGCAGGGACCATATCTATTTTATTACTTTGTAAAGTGCCAGGTACACTGCTGGCACTATATAAATGTTTGTTAATAATAATAATAATTGGTCGTGGCTCCAAGGCGGGCATAGGGGGCAGCCCTGAGGCGGGCATAAGGGACATAACTGGGACTTTGGGGATCAAATCCCAGCAATCAGGAGACATAGTTTACACATTCAGGCTGGCCAATTATCATCACAATCACATCCTGCAGCACTGTGACAGTGGACGTAAGAGAATCTCTATTGACACTTTCCTAAAAAGATGCATCTGACTTCCCAGTAACTAGCGGGGGAGAGATGTTGGGATGGTCACAGCACAGAATGAGGATATTTAGCTGACCTTTCTGCTGGCCAATTGGCATCACAAACAGATCTTATACCACAGTGACATATAAGAGAATCCCTGGCATAGGCTCCTTCTCTGCATATGCTGTGCAGGCATATAACATTGGGACCCTGTATAACATCTTTCTGATATTTGGCAGAGATGATCATAAAAGTGTGATACAGCCCTGCCAAACTTCATTTACACTGGTTGGACTACAAAGATGTTACAGTTAGACATACATTAATATGTTAATTGCTTATACCACCAGAACCCTTTATCCAATCCTTCTGAAAGTTTGCAAAGATAGTAAATATGGGAAGGGGTGTACACTTTCCAAGTTTCATATACATTAGATGTGAGGCAAAGAAGTTACAGCTAGGAATGTATATGAAGAAGTTTGCAAAATAAAATAATTCAACTGCTTCTAAAATTGGATTCCTTTATTCAATCTTTTTAAAGTCTGGTACACATAATGCCTTCCATTGGAGGTATAATCACTCCAGGTTTCAGCCAAATATAGTGAAGAACAAAAAGGTTACAGCCAAAAATGTGGTTTCCATTGAAACCAAAGGAAAACTAAAACAAAAGCAAAAACGAAAACGACAATTTAATATTTATGAAAACCAAAATGACAGATTTAAATAACGAAAACAAAAAACAAAAATGAAAATGATATGGGTGCCTGGTGCACACCTCTATGGACTAGTAGATTTGTGCTCTACATCTGGTTCTTGTCATGTTTGTATTTGGATTGTTCTTGATCCCTGCTTATGCCTGAACTTGTGCTGTTTGGTTCCATTTACTTTGTCTTCTGCCTGCCCATCTGTACCAGCAAGTTAAGTCAGTCCCATGACCCATGTGTTGGCCCCCCACCTGCCCCAAACTCCTGGAGCCTTGAACCATGATCCTACATTGACGCTCCCGGACACTGATTTGCACATATCTACTCTTCTGGACCCTGGACTAGAGGTGAAACAAGCAGCTAAATTATTACTCATGAGAAATTTCACCATCTCAAGAACCAGGATTGATTTTGCTAACTGTTTCCCAATACGATGTAATTGCTCAATTCTCTCAATATCATAAGATACCATCCCAAGTTACCGACTTTCCACTTACTACATACCATTCATTTACCACGTACCACTTTGTCAAGGGTACCGTTTTACTTCTGGGTTTTTGTCTGTTCATTGTACTGCATTTCTGAGCCAGTCACTGTGTGAATACCTCATTCTATAAACAGAGTTTTTAAACTATGTAAATATATCTTTTTGTGTGCAGTTATTCATTTGAATATTTCAAGTGCTGTCAAATAGTTCAAAAAATATTCACAAACACAGATGCAGCTATTCATTTCGGCACTAATTCTCCTCGGAGCAGCCAGAATAGTTCAAAGGTTCCTTGATTTGTAGATATTTTTGTAGCTTGGTCAAAGTGCCCACCAATGCCTCCTCCCCAGAAGGCTGCCAGCCTGGACAAGATGTCTACTTTGGGCCAGCCCTGGAGTGGCCTTCAAGCAAATCAGCCCGATACACAACTGACCCGATAGCCTGCAACTTCTCAACCTCATGAATGTACCCTTGTCTTTCCTGATGTTTACCTCTCCCTCATATCCCCCTCCCTTGTCTCCCAGATTGTAAGCTCTTTAGGGGTAGGGACCCATCTCTGACTGTGGATTGTACAGTGCCAGGTACATTTCTTGCGTAATCAATCATCCTCCTCCTCCTCCTCCTCATCCAGGCATGAGGATAGTTTACAGTGAGTTTTGTCTGTCCAGCAAGCTTGCTCAAATAATAATCATAATAGGAAGAAGAGGGAGGACAAGAAAGGATTTCTTTGTTCTTTTTTCTGGCACATGATTTTCTTCCTTCCTCGGGCAGCTCATCCTAAGCTTTAATAAGGGCCTTGTTTTCTTCACATGCTATCAAACCTTATACAAAAGGTTACATTTTTGTTTTGCCACGCTGTCGAAAACTGACAAGCCCGGGACTTTTCCGATTAATTCCTGCCTTTAATGCTGCTAATTAGGGAAATCTCTGAAGGCCCTGGTTATGATAGTAGTAAATATTAATCTCCCCAACTTCCCTCCTGCTGACACTGAATAAAAGAGATCTGTGGCTAAGCCTGAGGAGTAGGTAGAGAAGCTCACTGGGAAGACAAAACATGCTTACCACCTACCCTCATGTTTGGATGTTGGGCCAAGCCACCAGTAGTATTGAGATGAGAGCAAGCGTTCCCTTCCAATCTGGGAATACCAACCTTTCAGGAGCCCTTGTGATGGTTCGTTGGTATTTACCCACTGGTCAGCAATTCTGCGCTTCTTCCATTGTGAAATCGGCACCAGCAATTTCCCATAATTTCCATCACTTTCTGGCACGTCCCAGGAGTTTTCAGGAGTTTTCAGGTCTGTCCTTTTGTATCCTTTTGTGTCAATTTCCAGCACTTTTGCATCAGTTTCTGGCACTTTTGCATCACGTCGTTGGTATACTAAACATAAGCTGCTACACATAGTTGGTAGCAGCTCAGCTCATGATGTATTTAGCAAAAAAATAGTGAAAAAGCTGGTAAGTTTCTTGGTCATGTGAATGAAGGCAAATGACCTGTTTCCGACAGAAACAGCATTCTCTGCAATTGCTTGTCTCAGGCCTAGCCACCAGTCCTCTTGAAGGCCACTCTAGGGCTGATTCTGCCATTGTAGAAGTGGACACCTTGTCCAGACTGGCAGCTTTCTGGGGTGGTGGCACTGAAACATACCTCCCAACGGTCCCTATTTGGGAGGATCAGTCCCTCTTTGGTTGTTGAATTCCACTGTCCTTCTTTCAGGGGGTCAAAGTCCCTCTTTCAAGAGAGAGACGCAGATTCCAGCAACTTTTTCCTGGTTGCCTCCCAGATAAAGCACTTTAGAAGACAATGGGGAGATGATGGAATGACAAGAAACTAAACATAATGAGAAGCAGGAGAGCTTCTGTCCCTCATCATGCACTTGGAATGTTGAGAGGGATGGGTGTGCATGAGCGCAAGCATGGAAGAGGGCAGAACATATTGCCAAGAGACAGAGCTCATTGATAAGGGGACAGAAAAGCTTGCATCTCTCTGTCTGATGGACAATGCTGGGAGGTATGCTGAAAGTCTGCATGGAACTTTGAGCTTCCTTCTCATGATGTCAGGGCTCCACAATGCCCTGAGACTCTTTGAGAGTCGCACAAACCCATCACCTCACTGCTGTTCCTAGGTGGCTGGGCTGAAGGTCATCATTGGGAATCCAGCTCTCTGCCAATCTCTGTTCAGCAGGAAGCAGGAAAGCATCCCTCCCCCCAGCACAAGACCGATCTGGGACTTGTACAGCAAGGGAAGGGGAGATATATTCTTATTTTTTTGTCCAGAGTGGCAAAATGCCTAGAGCTGTCCCTAGGCTACTCACATTTACTTTAACAGTCCCCCAAGATAGCCAAGGCTTGTCAGGGCTTATTGAAGCCCCAGCCTTGGACTCTTCAAGGAGGACAGCATTTTAGGAGTAGTTCTGCTGAGTCTGGAGCACTAGAGAATCACATATCAAGGAAGGGTGCAATCCGGAATTTGATAAGGAGGGAGTCAGATCCTAGCCCCAGAAGACCGATGTCCTGAGACGCTCCTTTCTGCTTTCCCCTTTCCAAGTTGGTTTGGCACTCACAAAAGTTTCATCCCAAAAGTCTCGGCTTTGATCCAGAGTCTCCAGGCTCCTGAGGAAACTTCATTTTCTCTGAATCAGCCGGGGCTGCCTCAGTAAGTAACCTGGAGAGACAGGGCAAGGGGCAGCCATGTCAGAAAGGGGGTGGGCCATAAGGATTTTCCCATCTTCTTTCTGAAGTGGCCCTGCCGCTATGGAGTCTAGAGCTGAAACGGGTACTAAATTTAGTACCCACAGATAATACCTGCTTTTGTGGATACCACATTGGATACCTGACGGTTTACCGGGACCTGTTTTTTCAAATTACCAATTCCCATTTGGTATATCGGTAGATTACCAATCAGTATATCAAGTTGGAAAACTAAAAAATTTGCATGAAAATTTTTAAAAAGTGAGCAGAAGTTGTTTCCTGGAACTGGAAGTTGACTTTCCAGGAGAGGAAAGTTCGTTTTCTGGGATGGAAACCCCATAAATGAGCGTTTTAAGAAGAATAGTCGGGGGTGTGGGAATTAAAAAATTGGAAGTGGAAGTAGTTTTCCTGGACCGGAAGTTGCTGAAAAATTGTTGGAACTTGACAAAAACCCGATAACTTGATGTCAGGAGTCAGTATATCAACAAAAATTGAACTACTGATTGTACAGTGCCAAGTACACCACTGGTGCTTTAATAATAATAATCAATAATCATTCAGTACTGGAAGTCGACAGTCTGGAACCGGAATTCAACATTTCAGTACACTGGATACTCAGTCAGGTTGTAATCAGGTACCGCATGGTATGTGATCATTATCGAGTTGAATCAGGTACCAGAAATTTGACAGGTTACCCAATTTTGCAGGTACCCTCTTTTAGCTTTAATCATGAATCCCAACGCTACATAAAGGGTGGGATTACATCAGAAAGGGAAGTGGCAACCCTTTTGCCTCACCCTATTTCTGTCATGGCCCCATCCCTCTGGGTGAAAGCCCAGAGGGAATTAGTAACCCTATTCCGTATTTATGAAAAATTAACTTTTTCCAAAATCAGTGGGATTCTATGTGAGACTCCCAAAGAAACCCAGCCAAGCAACCAAACAAACAAAAACCACACATGAATTCACGATTCCTTTCTGAGTGCCATGAATGCCAGTAACCCAGATATAATGGGCAACCCTACAACGAGTGATCTGTGTATACAGCAGAGCAATCAGAGTGCAAACTTTGAGCTCCTAAGGGTGATGATGTTAAAGGAAATGGGAAGAAGGAAATGGTTTTAAAAGCTATTTAAAATTACTTTAAAATTCTCCAAGTGTCCTTCCTTAGTTCATTGCATTTAACAGTAATTGTAAACCTCAATTAGTTTGTCATAGCGCAGCCTAACATCTCCTTTCAACAACAAAGATAACTCTGCCACTGTAATAGATGCTAAGCATGACTTCCATCTGAGGCGAGTTTTAGCTCAGCTCTCAGTGGCTCCGCTGTGGGCTTGGAGCTGGTTGCCTAGTAGTTCAACTGGTAGTAGACCAATCCTCAATCTTGGTTGCTGTGATGTGCAGGATGCTTATGTTACAGGTAAAGTGTGAAGGGCAGGAAATGTATACAATACATTGGCGCTCTGCGGAATACCTCCTGCTGTTGAGCAATGTGTACAATAGTATACTCTCCATAGGTTTTTTATATAATGGCCAGGAACTTTATACACTGCCAATCAGCTTTTTGGCAATTTGTGAAATACTAGTATAATTTCCCTAGGCGTTGTATGTAATCCCTAGGAGTTTTATGCAGTGTCAACGGATGCTATCGATAATGTGAGAAATGTATATATAGTCCCTAAACAGCAGGCAGAATGTTACTTAGTATAATTTATGCAACACTTTCAGTATTTAAAGTGTATTATAATTAGGGGTGAAACGAGCAGCTAAATTGCTGCTCATGAGAAATTTCACCATATTGGGAACTGGGATAAATTTCATGACTGCAACATACTGTCCCAATTTGCCAAATTTCCACTTACCATTTGCCGTGTACACGTACACGTACCATTCATTTATCGCTTACTGCATTGCCAAGGATACCATTTTACTTCAAGTACTGTTGTTTCTACATTTCTGAGCTAATCACCGCGCAAATAGCCCCACCCCTTAAGCTCCCCTCCCCCTAATGTCTCAGCATCCACTCTTGTGCCTCCCACCAGAATTGTCGTTCTATGTTGTTCCCTTTGTTTTGACCAATCTGCCACCGGATTGCAGATTAGTGAAGGAATCTGTACCAGTCATGAGTGACAAGGGAAGTACCAGAGAAAATGGAGTGCAAGAAATGTAGTATATTGTGTCAGTATACCTCTCGAGATTTGAAATGGACAGCAAAAGAGTACATGGTATCCCAATAAGTGAAAAGTTGGTAAATTGAGAAACAAGTCGTTGGTCGAGACATTAATGAGTATCAAGAGGTCCTCAATAAGACTGAAATGGTATTGGGAACCGAGATTTCAAAGAGATTTCCCGTTGTGGCGAAATCTCATTTCAGCCCAATTTTAATCCATATCTAATTAAATATGGCAGGAGGGGCGGGGTAACAAATCTTTTAAATAAATTTATATAAATAAATCTAGCTTATTTTTACAATAAGCCAGTGAGAAAGGTTGCTGTTATCCTGATTTTACATATGGAAACCAGAGGCTGAGAGACAGCAACTTGCTCAAGGCCACCTAGTGAATTTAGGGATAAAATTAGGGCTGAAACCCGATTCCTGGATTCTCGCTTTTCTTGCAAGCAAGAATGAGCTGAGAAACTGCCTGGATTCTCACTAGGGCTGATGCGGCAGCAGCTTTTACGCGCCGCGATTCCGTTCCGCCATTTCGGAACTGCCCGCGCCACACCGTGACTTTTCTGCGGATATTCCGCTAATTCCACCGGAATTCTGCAAATCGCGGAATTGCGGGAAAATTGCGGAAATCGCGGAAAACCGCTATTCCGCTATTTTTTGGCGCTGGCGGAATTGCGGAAATAGCGAAAATGTCATGTTTCCACGATTCCACTAAGTTGCGGAATTAAATAAGCGGAACCGCGGAACCGCGGAATGAAACCGCGGAATGAAAGCCTCTGCCATGCCGTTCCACTAATTGCAGAAACACTGTTTCCGCCGGAAATAGCTACCGCTGCGATATTCCGCTACAGCCCTAATTCTCACCAGAAAGAGCAAGAATCTTGAAACAGTCTTCCCTCCCCCCACACTTGAAAAACGAAAAGCGGGTCTTTTGCTGCCTCCTCCCTCCTCCCTCTCCCCTATTGTGCACTCACCTGGCTGCTCCAGCCACTGGGTCTATTATCGCTTTGATTCTCTGTGAGGAAACGGGGGGCGCAAGGAAAAGGATTTATTTTTTAAAAATCACTGCGCATTCACAAAATGGCCACCAGAACCAGTCTGCGTATGCGCCATACTTTCCCACTTCAGAAAAGGGTAGCTGTTCTGCACATGCACGAACAGCACCGCGTATCGCCGGAATGGCTGCCCTTTTCCAAAATGGTGCTGACACTACTGATGCCATTTTGGAAAAAGGCTGTGCATATGTAGAATGACCCCGGTGGCCATTTTTCACATACACAGTAAAAACAAATAATAATAATTTTTTAGTGAGATGTCTTGCAAGATCTCATGCAGGCATGAGATATCTTGTGAAAATGAAAGGGCTTTTTGTTTCAGTCCTAGATAAAATGGGATTTGAACCCTGATCTCGTAAGTCCAAATCCTATTCACTTGACTATACTAGCTCATACACATGCTTATGCAGAGCATCAAGACTGGAAGAGACTTTGGCACTGTACCCACTACCTGGGCCTTTAGAATTCATAATTCTAAACTTGCCATGCACATAGGCAAGTGCAAAGAATCCTAATTATATGTTTTGACAAGTGCCAGTCAGTCCATACGATATCTAGGCATGGTGTAATAACAATCATTATTAGATACTTCGGGGGCAATCCAACAGCCCACATATGACGCCTGTACGTGCCGTGCTCAGGTGCACATGCGTGCCATGTGTGCAGCACAGCCACCCAGGGCAGTGCTGCATGCACAGCGCATGTGCATGTTCTGGCCTGAGCATGGCGCCTGCGGGTGACATGTGTGGGTCATCAGATTTACCTCTTTGACTATAAAATGTTGGCCTTGCATATATTTAGTCAGTTATTTTATTCATTAAACAAATTTTGTTACCCCGTCCCTCCTGCTCCAGGAAACTCGGGGCAACTTACATATAAAAACAATAAAACAGCAAGCTAAAACACCACAATAAAAGAGAAGGCAAAAACAATAGATCTCCCTCCCCATCCCTAACCCACAACACTCCACCCTAAACCCCATCTCCCTCGCCAAATGCCTGGCAGAACAACCAGATCTTAGTCATACGCTGGAAGGAAGGCAGGTGTGGGATCATCCTACCTAAACATTCTATAGAATACAGAATTCTAAACTTTGCCAGTAGAAACTGCCATATCTGGAGGGAAACCAAAGCAGGAATATAAGAAAATTCCATGAGGGGCTGGAAGGGTGGATGTTGTGAGAATGTTAGGGGTCATCTCAAAGAACCTTGTTTACAAGGCAGCAACCTTCTGTTCTTCTTCGAGTGGCTCCTCACCGTTCATTTTTACATGGCTCCACTGGGTGAGTGGGGGGGTCCGTAGGCATGCCAGTGCATGGGCGGGGCGTGCACACGGCCGCACACACATCCCCACTCACCCCCCACTCATCCACACCCATGGAGTAACTGCCATTTTCCTCGGTTGCTCTGTGCGTGGGAATGAGTGGGGGGTGAGTGGGGATGCATGTTAGGCACGCGCACAGACACACCGCCACTCACCATGTGCGCATGATCCTCATCGTTCACATGGGGCTCCCCCCACCCATGAATACGCAGAAATCTGCGTGATCATGGGTGGGAGAGTCCTGTGTAAAAAGGGCCACATTCTCACGACTGTCTTACTTATACTATCTTAGGTAGGAGTTTAGGATGTAAAGCAATATCAATTCTATCTTGGAAAATCTGCAAATATTTATATATATATATGGTTCTGAGATTGTTATGGCTGCTATTTCACTAACTTTTAATGAAGTTATTGCTAACAGGAATACTGTCTTTAAATTCGCAACCCATAACCAGTTCATTTGCACCCCCCATATAATGAATTCATGCTGCCCTGGGGGCGCAAATGAAATGGTTATGGGTGGGGGACAGCGTGAATTGAATATATAGGAGGCGGGGGCACAAATGAACTGGTTATGGGGTGGGGGTAGTGTGAACTAATCATGGGGGCACAACTGAACTGGTTATATATGTCTCTTTTCATGGTATAACACACTTATAGGCTGGCTGCATTTTGGGTTTCTTGTGTGTTTGATAGCAGCACCTCTGGACCAGTCACACCGCATACCGATGGCACCGGCAGCAAGAAGCAACAGGTCCTGGAGGCCAGGATGGCTAAGCTCATCCCCCCACCCCCAGTAAGGCAGTGGATGCAATCAGTCTCTCTGTGCCAGCCTCACTGCCTGCCCAGCTGCCCTTGCACTCCTGGCTGGGGTGGTGTGGGGTGGGGTGGGGAAAGCAATGGGAGGCCATGCTTGTCTATGGCTGCTCGGCTGAGCACCAGGTAAGGCAGCCAAGGGGTGCCAAACATGGTGGGGGGGGCGCATGGGGAGGCCATGCTTCTCCATAGCTGCCCAGAGGGGTGGAGAATGGAAATCCTTCCTGTCCAGAGGGAGTACATTTTATGTAAATTGACACATTTGCATAAGTAGGTGTAGCCTAATTATGCAAATTAGGCCCCGCACCAAGACTTCGCACATGGCCTCACAAACCCTGAGGTCGGCCCTGATTGGTAGTACTCAGGTAGCTCGTTGGGCACTCGATATGGTACCTGAAATTGCGGTATTTCCTGCGAGTAGTAAATGAGCTCCCAATTTCAGCTCTTTGGCCATACCCCTAAGAGAGAGTTGTGATGGGAAGGAGGGCATCCACTCACATCAGTCTTGGTCTTGGAAGGGCCTGGTTGTGTTGGGCCGAGGCTCAGGTTGAGCCCAACACATTTGGGTTTAGCCCCAGCTCAGGCACAAATTTCTGGCCTGAGCAGGGTTCTATAGCAAACGTTTAAATACCAGCTCAGAACCTCTTATGTTCATCTCCAGAACTGGAGATGAAAGAACCAAGGAAACCTTTTCAGCAGACAATGAATACATTGTCTGCCTTAATACTGAACACAAGGTTTCACAAAAACTCTAAGGGATGCAAACAAAGTAGTTCAGATGATATCTTTTATTAGACCAGCTTCTATTGGTTCAAGTATGCAAGCTTCTGAGCCACAGAAACCAAACCATACTCTCTGTGAAAACTCTAAGGAAGTAGATCACCTCCTTTCCCCCTGCACACTTTGTAATTAGCTGAAATGGGTTATGGGTTTATTATTTGCAGGTATTATTCAGTTTTGGGTAGCTTTTTGAATACCTGAGTTTACCCATGACTGAAATGGATACTCGCACATCTATTTTGGGGTATTCCCTTTTGGTTTTTCAGTTTTTTGGCTTACTTATTTCAGTTCATTTTGGCGGGTATTTCTGTTACCTCGTTTTCAGCAATTGTGCATTCACAATAATGCTAACTATAATAACGCTAATGGTAACCCAAAACAACATTATGCCAAACAATCAAATGAATAAAAATTGATACCTTACATAATATAAATAGATACCAATTTGTGACAGGGCACAAGAACTTACGTAAAGAGACGCTGGGTTAAGAAGCCTAGGAAACCCTTTTAGACTTCAGCTGGGAGAAGTTAGGCCTATAAAAGGCTCTGTCAAACCCAGTTAGTCTGTCAGTTGGGAGTAGGAAGCTGATGGAAGCAAATCTCTCCAGAGGCTCAGCTAGCCAGGGCTGATGCCCAGGAAGGGCTGAGGAAAGCCTCACAGAGAAGCAACTATAGCTGGAGGCTTGACAGGAGGAGTACAGGCCTCAAGAGGATTTGAAATCCTTTGGACTAAGGTGGGATCTTCCTATCTAAATGGACTATTATAAGAATTGCATAGATACATGCTGCTATTGAAGGACCCACCACTGTTGGGAGAAGCCTTTGGTTGGTGGGCACAAGGGCTGGCTGTAGGGAAGATGAACCCTGAATAAAGCTGAGGTGTAGCAGGGGTGCCTCAGGTTTATGTGGGAAGTGGGAGAGCTACATTCCCCAATTCCTAGTTGTCATCAGCCCCCCTGTCACACAGTTATTAACTGAACCTCCATTTTCCGTTTGGGTAAAGTATACTTGCTTGGTTTACCCATTTTTGGGATACTCCAGCTCCTTTTGGAACATGCCACAAGATGCATTTTCAGGAGCCCAGCAGCCTCTCTTCTCATGAAAATGCCAACTATCCCTCTGATTCTAGCCCAGGAAGGGTCCCTTTGAACTGCCAGGCTGAGGAGCAGTTTTCACAGTCCTCTTAGTGGAATGTCCTGTCTGAATTAGAAACATTTGACTTTGCAGGATTCAGGGATTTCAATTCAGGCCTCCGCTCTCTTCCAAATCGATGATTGAGCTGCTTTGCTTATTGGTGTTGTGGCTCACCAAATTAGCGGACTGGGGGCAAAATTCAGCCACTGGGATTCTGACTGACAGCACAGGTAACCAAGCCATGACGTGATCTCCAAACTGACCCAACCACAATTTGCTCGGTGATGAGCAAACTTCAAAATGTGTAGGGGCTTAGTGTGGACTTATTTCAATTATCCAGACAGGATTTAGGATGGGAATCTCCTGAGAATAAGCCTTCTTTATAAGGTTGTTATCTCCCATAGTCAGTAATTCCTTGTGCCACTGTGCCCTGGGCTGTAAACACTTATGCACAGTAGGTGTGTGCCAGAATCAAGGGCAGGGAAAGGTTAATAGGACCATGAACTACTCTGAGCTGCCTCAGCAATGGGCTGCAGACGTTGCTGCAGTTATGCCATTCTTCTTCAACTTTACAAAAGTGGCCTGTTTGGCACAGAAAACAAACTAAATGTGAATGGCAGGTATCCCATGAATTGCCTGTGAATGTTTTTGGTAAGGAAGAGTGGGATTATGGAGCTTTATATGACTAAGCCCTGGAAGGTTTCATGGCTTTTACTCTCTCTGGTTTTATTTGTAAGCCACCCTGAACCTATTTGGGAAGGGCAGGGTAAAAATTGCTCCTGAAAGCTTCTCAGAAAGGAAATGGAAGCTAACTCCCTCCCTCTTCTGGCCCTTTAGCTGGTGACCACTTGATTCTGTCTTTCTCCTGACATTTGGATGCATTAAAATTAATCACTTTTTTATTTTCAAGGACAGTGATTAATCCACTGAGCCCGTCTGCTATTGCTAAAAATGTATTAAACACTTAGCATGGAAAAGGAGAAAAAAGAATCCCCGTTTTACTGGCAAACAATAGGGTTTAAACACATCCCAACTCCTTTAACATCACTTGGTAATTAGTGACAAAGGCCCTCCTGTTCAAGTACAGGCAAATATTTAATACCCACCCCAATTATCGCAGAATTCATTTACCAGCTTGGCCTCTCTGTTTGCCAGGAACATAAGTTATTAAGGCAGATAGCATGCCTTTTCTTCCCCTCTGTTTCCTAATCCCTCAAACACAACAGAGTTCGACATCTGTTGGTATGGATGACTCGTACTCTGAAGAAAATGCATTGCTCATCCATTTAGTTGGCCCTGGTTAAGAAAAAGGGCTAACAAGCCTTTCCGGATTCTAATCATATCCTTAAACGTCCACTGCCTTGGAAAGGGGAAGCTTCCCAGACACCAAGAAACCATGCACACATATACAAACACTGTTGGTCCTGCCAGTAATCAGAATCAGAATCAAAGGGCCTGCATTTCACATGACACCTGCTCTTTTATCACTCACCGTCTGTGGTGGAAAATAAAAAACCAGCCACTCAGCAACCAGCCCCATAAGTCAAGTTCAGCAGTCCCTGTGATGCATTGAAAGCACAATTTTCTTGAGTAGGGCAAGCAATGGAGCCATTAGCAAAACAGATGACTGTTCAGTGAACAAGAGTCGTATTCCACATGTCTAGCATGGCCTGTTCCTTTCAGGGCATTTATCTGGAACATGGCAGACACAGATCCCTGCTGATAGAGCAGTTTAACACCTGGGCTAAAAGGGTTTGTTTCTAAGGTAAAATAAGTTAGTTGCTGGATTCAAGAGACCTGGTAACCAAGGACTTTTTATAATTAAAAAAGCAGATGTAATCCAGGCTGCAAAAGAGCAAGTTCTCATTCCGCCTGATATCGACCGGTGTCTCCTAGTCTGTGTCCTTCTGTTCTAGCATTGTAGGGTGTTAGTGCATCACAGTTTCCATCACAGAATGAGATCATCACAGGTGGTTGGTCTATATTATCCATTCAGTTCTGGCTTCTCTGCACAAAGCTAACAGGGAGCCAGTTAGTACCAGACAGGGTAAGGTTTTTGATGCGGAGTCTTCAAGAAGAAATAAGGCCAAGACTTAGACCACATTCGCACCTGCCGGTCCAGGCCGGTCTGTGCAGATTTTGGCTCCAGGAGAGAATCCGGAAGTCATAATATGTGCATGGTTTGGCCAGTGTGAAAGCCCCCCTCCTCCCACCAGTGGCTTTGCTGGCATTCACCCAGAGGAATGCAGAGCAGGGAAATATAGCTCTGTACATTTCTAGGTGTTTGCTGGCAAAGCCGCGTGAGAGGAGGGGGACTTTCCCACCAGCCAAACCCTTCTCTTGTTTTGACTTCCGGATTCAGACCCGGAGCCAAAATCTGCATGGACTGGACCAGACCACCCCAGCAGGTGTGAAATGTGCCCTCAGCGTTGCCAACATTTGGTTCAACTAGCCTTTACCTAGTCCTCTGAGGTACAAGTGTGCCCCAGAGTGAAAAACGCATGTAAAAATATGCTAATTAGCGACTCTACACGTTTGAATAATTAGGACATTGCCACTGACAATTCATCGTACAACATACTCAAATTTCAGCCAGATACCTTATACCGTCTGTCTTCTATGTTCAAAAAACTGCCGGGGCACAAATGTACCCCAGTTTACAATGGCTTTTTGCTACAGGGGTACAAATGTACCCCAGCCAATGCAGTTGAATTGGGGTACATTTGTACCCAAGTTCATAATCACCCAAACTGAACACTTTTCAAGGCCAGTTCACACTGACAGTGGACCTGGAAGTCAAAGCAACTCCTCCCTGGAAGATGAAATTAAAATAACCCCTTCAATGCCGCTTTTACTGCCTTGCACTCTCAGGACACTTCTCTATGGCCCTTTTGCAGAAGGACGCTCTAATGGTGACCAACTGGCAGTTACATTTGCTAATACATGTTGCAGGGAACACATCGAGCACACCTGCAGCCCCACAACATGTATAAAAAAATGTAACTGACCGTTGATCACCATTAGAGCATCCTTCTGTAAAGGGCCCTTGTCTGGCACTGTAGACTGCAGAAAAAAAATGAAATTGAACACCTCTGAAGTTGTCCCTTACAGACTATCAGATGATTTACAATTGAACATCTCTCAAGGTGCAGCAGAATAATAGAAAAAATGAAAAAGAGCACCCTTAAATTCCAGAATGCCAAAAGCAATTGGCTAGAAATATTTTAGGTTTCACCTCTTTAATAACTCAGTTATATTTAAAGGATGCCAAAGTAAGACATAGCCTTTTCCTGTGCCAGTTATGGGAGCAATTAATCGATGCGCATATCAGGCATAGAATTGCAGATATGCAGCATCTCACAAATCAGACAAAACAGGCATTGGCCATGTTGGGCTACAAACTTGCACATGTGAAACCACACCAGGCTGGGACCTCATTTGGCCGATGCCACCTTTGCCCAAGAACTGTAGACAGAAAAAGCGGGAGTAAATGCGAGGAATGTGGTGAGTTTGTTTGTAAAAGCCACCCCACCACTTTGTTGAGGTGTGAGAAATGCATTTAGGGCCAAATGCCTGTAGGTTTGTTTGATTTACAAATCAATCAGTTTTTACATTGAGTTTTTACAGTCTTGTATATTTTCTAAGTTGTATGTTAATTGATTATATTTATTTTTTATTTATTTATATAAAAATTTATATCTCGCATCCTCCTGCACACTGGCAGCTCGGAGCGGCGCACAGCATAAAAACAACAATAAACCATCTAAATTAACAATACATAATATATACATCATAAAAATTTTTTGCAGCAGCTAAGGCAAAATAAACCCCTCCCCCCACCCTGCCCACCCCCTCCCCGAAGGCCTGGTGGAACAACCAGGTCTTACAACATCTATGGAAACAGGGGAGGTCCAGGGACAGACGGGCCTCCAAAGGGAGGGAGTTCCACAGCCAAGGGGTGGCCACTGAGAACGCCCTCTCTGCCATCGCCACCCAGCATACCTGGGGGACTTTGAGTCGGGCACCCCCGGCTGACTGCAAGGGCTGCAAAATGACCCAGGGCCTGAGGCGGTCTCACAGGTAAGCAGGACCCAAGCCGTTTAAGGCTTTATAGGTCATAACCAACACCTTCAATTGGGCCCAGAATACAATAGGCAGCCAGTGCAGAGTACAGAGCACAGGTGTGATGTGCTCACGGCAGCCCATCCCCGTTAGGAGACGAGCCACCGCATTCTGCACCAGCTGCAACCTCCAAACCATCGTCAAGGGTAGCCCCACATAGAGCACGTTACAGTAGTCCAGTCAAGAAGTAACAAAAACATGGATGATGGTGGCCAGATCCAAGTCTAAGACATACGGCCGCAGCCATTGTACCAGATGTAATTGGCGAAATGCTTCCGTCACCACAGCTTCCACCTGACAATCCAGGTGGAGCTGCAGGTCGAGGAGCATCCCCA
Organism: Sphenodon punctatus; assembly: GCA_003113815.1. Lineage (NCBI taxonomy): Eukaryota > Metazoa > Chordata > Lepidosauria > Sphenodontia > Sphenodontidae > Sphenodon > Sphenodon punctatus. The sequence goes on from QEPC01007204.1 coordinate 702,369, forward strand.
GACTATGAAACTGAGTGGCGGGGGGGGGGG
>QEPC01007204.1:727685-745958 GCA_003113815.1 Sphenodon punctatus
GCTGCACATGGTCAAAGCAACGGGCTAGGTGGATGATCTTGGCTGCAGAGTTTTGAACAGAGATGAGGGAAGAAAGGTGAGAGCGGGGAAGGCCAGTGAGGAGGTTACAATAGTCGAGGCGTGAGATGACTAGGGCATGAATGAGAGTTTTGGCAGAGGAAACAGACAGAAAAGGGCTGATCTTAGCAATGTTGTGGAGGGAGAAGCAGCAAGACTTGGCCACGGAGTCAATGTAGGATTTGAAGGTAAGGTGCGAGTCGAAGATGAAGCCCAATCTACGGGCTTGGGGGACAGGGAGGATGGAGACCCCATCAATGACAACTGGCAGGAAAGAGGGAGAGGAAGGCTTGGGAAGGAAGATCAGGAGTTCAGTTTGAGTTGGCATTAAGACATCCAGGCGGAGATATCAGAGAGACTGTTGGTGAGATGAGCTTAAACAGAGGGGGAGAGGGAAGGAGTGGGGAGATAGAGTTGAGTGTCGTCAGCATATAGGTGGTATTAGAAAATGTGAGTTTGCCTAGGGATCGGGTGTAGATAGAGAAGAGGAGAGGGCCAAGGACAGAGCCTTGGGGAACCCCGACCAAGAGGGGGAGGGAGGAGAAGCGGGAGGAGTTAGGAAGAGATACATTGAAGTAGCGGTCAGAAAGGTAGGAGGAGAACCAGTCTAGGACAGAGTCCCAGAATCCAAGGGAGTGAAGTGATGCAAGCAGGAGCGAGTGGGTAACAGTTTCGAAGGCAGCAGAGAAATCAAGGAGGACAAGTATGGAGTAAAGGCAGTTGGATTTAGCCACAAGAAGATCATTGGTGATCTTAGCAAGAGTGGCTTCAGTGGAGTGAAGGGGGCGGAAGCCAGATTGGAGGGGGTCAAGGGAGGAGTTGGCAGAGAGGAGGTCGAGGCAACGGGAGTAGACAACCCATTCAAGGAGTTTGGAAGCGAAGGGGAGGAGCGAGACAGGATCCCTCTGAACCCTCTAATTACTAATTAGAGGGTTCAGAGGGATCCAGAGTGGACTTTTTGAGGATAGGAGAGACAGTGGTGCGTTTAAAGGCAGAGGGGAAGGAGCCGGTAGAGAGGGAGAGATTGATGATGTGCAGGAGGGGAGCGGCGATGGTAGAAAACATGGAGGTCAGGAGGCGGAAAGGAATGGCATCCAGGCGGCAAGTGGAGGGGTTGGAGGAGGAGATTTCCGCAAGGGGGGCAGGATTAAATCATTTTATATGGAGTTTTGGTGGGTTTTTAAAACGTATGCTTCTCTGGGTCTTTTGAGAAAAGAGCAGCATAGAAATCTAACAACAGCAAAAACAAAAAGAATATTAATAACCAAACAACAGCTTAAAGAATTCCAAAGAACCGTCAAATGCCACCGTAGAGCAGAAATGTATATCTGCAGCCAATACAATATTCGACAAGTTTCCTTACTTTGTTTTCAGCCTGATTAAGTGGATATTAGCTGCTATCCACTCTTGCCTTGTCAGATATCTTTTTTGATTGTTTTATTTTGGAACTTCCATTTGCTTCAGTTATTCGAATCGGTCATTTGAGACCTATTGTGTATGTGCAATAGTACTAAAACAAAGCAGCCAAAATACCAAAATGACATATCTCATTTACTAAAATAGTGAAGTAAACAAAGTAACCAAAATAAAACAACCAAATAAGTGAATATCAATTTGGTCGCGTTGTTGCAAATATAGTTTGGCTATTTGGAGGGCTCTGAGAATATGAATCATTTGTGAATATCAAATTCACTATTAGTTTCAGCGCTAATGTATACCTCTCTGCTGAATAACAAGCAGTCAAGCAGCACAGATAACCAGAGTTCCTGATTTTCCATTTAGCGCAGAAAACCAGAGAAAAATGCAGATAAAATCCCATTTTATCAGAGAAAAACGTGGATTTCCCATTTTATTAGAGAAAAACACAGAATTCCCATTTTACCAGAGGAAAACACAGAATTCCAGGTTTTTCTGGGAAATTTCTGCCTGCAAAAACTCACTGGTGGCAGCAAAAATTTAAAGGAGGCGGACGCTCTGTGGAGGTTGTGGTGTGTGCTTGTGTTTGTGAGAAGAGACTTGGTGTGAGAACATAGCCATGTCTGGCTTTTGGTGAACAGAGGTATGTTGGGGTCAGGGTTGATGGGGGAGGAGGGGATTGGAGTGGCACCCCCTCCCAACCTGCAGAGGGAGAGACTTGGGTTCCGTGTCAGGGCTGGCTGGTGTGGGATATTGTTTTATTTTATTATTTGAGTGGCAATGGCAACCTGCGCATCAGATTATCACAAAAAATGAATAATTTGCAGTAGACACTTTCTAATTTTAACGGCCAAAACCCTGCAGATTTTGGTGTTTTTAATCAGAGAATTTAGGGTTTTTTTCCTCAGAGAATTTCCAATTTTTCTCAGAGAAAACTAGGAACCCTGCAGATAGCGTTCTGCATGAATGACCAAATTAATGAATGCCTTTAGCAAGGTCCTTTGACTGGCCAAAGAAAGGTATTACTCCATGCTGATTGAGTCTCATCCCACAACTCCGCTGTCTCTTCCCTTCTGAAACATCCATGCCCTCCTCCTCCTTCCTCCCTATCTGCACAGGATCTTCTCCTTTTTCAACAAGATTTATAAAATATACTGTGACATTGCTTCTCAACTAGGGCTGAACTGAATAGTAAAAATTCTATTCGTGAATTTCCAAGTTTCTGAGTGTTCAGCCTCAGTACTCGGTAAGATACTTGGTAAAATAAAACCAAGTACCAAGTATTTTCTGATTACCAAGTACAGAGTACCCTTATATAGGGACAGAAAAAACTCCATATGTTGCTCATTCAAGGATTTTCTGAATACTGAATACCAGGCCGATTCCTCGGTTACTCGGTAAAACCAAGTTGAATACTGAAATACTCAGTAAAAACTGAGTAATTTTGAACAAGAGTTTCATCCCTATTTTCAACCCTCTCCCTCCCCCATTTTCTTCCCTGCTCTCCCCCCTCCTGTCTCTCTTCTATCCTCCTTCTCTCTGCTCCCCTTGATGGGATGACCTCCTTCCTCTCTTCAACCAACCCCTCTTCCTGCCCAATTTACCACATCCCCTCTCGTCTCCTAACTGCCATTGTCCGCACAGCTGTGCCCTCTCTGATGCACATCATCAGTTTCTCCCCCTCTGCTGGGTCCTTTCCAGTGGCCTTCATATATGCCACCATCTCCCCTATCCTTAAGAAGACCACTCTTGACTCCTCCGATTCCTCCAACTATTGCCTCATCTCCCGCCTCCCTTTTGCTTCCAAGTTCCTGGAGCACACTGTCTACATGCACTGTCTTGATTTCCTCTCTTCTAATTCCTCCCTTGACACACACACACACACACACACCCACTTCAATCGAGCTTTCACCCTCTCCATTCTACTGAGACTGCCCTTGCTAAAATCACCAATGACTTCTCTTACCCAAGTCTGAGGGCCTTTATTACATTCTTGTCCTGCTCAATCTCTCTGCCGCCTCTGACACTCTTGACCATGGCCGCCTCCTTGATTCGCTTTACTCCCTTGGTTTCTGGGGCTTGGTTCTCAACTGGCTCTCGTTGTGTCTCTCAAACTGCTCCTTCAATGTCTCTCTTGTTAGTGCCTTCTTTGCATCACTTCCCCTCTCAGTAGGAGTGCCCCAAGGCTCTGGCCTGGGCCCTCTTCTCCTCTTTCCCTTTACACTCTTTTTCTGGGCAAACTCATTGAATCTCATGGCTTCCAGTATCACCTGAAGGCTGGCGACACTCAAGTATATCTTTCTGCCCCCACACTCTCCCCCTCCATCCAATCTCATATCACAAACTGTCTGTTTGGCATATCTCCTTGGATGTCCCACTGCCGACTCAGTCTTAATATTGCCAAGTCTCTGAACTCATCTTTCCCCTCAAATGTTCCCCTTCCTCTTCCCTCTGTTTCCATTGAGGTTGTCATCATCCAGCCTGTCCCACAGGTGCANGATCTCGGTTCCTGATATGGTGAAATTTCTTGTAAGCACCAATTTAGCGGCTCATTTCAACCCTAGTGTACAGTATTTGTGTTGATCCCCTGTGGAGCATAGAAAAAATATGAAGCACATATGTCTCACTTGCATCTGCACAGAGAAACCATTTCAAACAACAGTGAGCTGTAAAATATGGTTGCATTAAGTTTGAGGACCCTCTGCATATTCATGTTAAGCAAGTGTTCTCATGTTATCTCATCCCACCTACCCATCTGGTCTTGCTTCACCTTGCCCTGCCCTAACCTGCCCAACCGTGCCTCACCTGCTTACCCATCGAACCTGATAGTCCTCTCTGTCTCACCCGCGACTGGTGACCTGGCTGTTGACTCGCACACTGTCCCCAACCACAAGCCTCTGCTAATTTTTTGACACCAACACGCCTCAGATCTATCAGCACTAGAGCTGAAACGGGTACCCACCTGAATTTTCAATAACTGTGTCAGGTATTCTATGGGCTACCTGATCACCGATGGTGTACCAAAACACCTAAAAAATGGATGATTTCCAGTAATGATTTTCTGATTTCCCAAGAATTGATCAAAATATCAGGATGGAAAATTGAAAAATCGGGACAAGAAGTTGATATTCTGGGACACTGGGTACCCAAATCAGGTCATAATTAAGTACCAATTTGTACCTGGTATTTTCGATTTGGGTACTGGAAATTCAACGGGTATACCCGTTTTTGTGTGTTCTCGGCACATAATCTCTGACCATTGGAGACTACACATCCAGTGTCCTTATGAACCAGATGTTCTCACAGATGTGCCCCAGACTCCGACTTTCACCTGCACTAAGAGTTTAGCAATGCCCCATGTTTTGGATCCTGGCAGTTCCATTCTGGCCACTGCAGTGCCAGCCCCAGTCTCCACCTGGCTGGGGTTGGAATTATTGCTGCTGAGGCGGAGGTGGAGAAATGTTGCTGTTGCTCTCCATTTTGGGAGGAGTTCTTCAAAATCTGTGACAAGAAGTTTCATTTCCTAATCCCTGCCATTATCCAGCTCTGTATGTGTAGTTTGCGATATGTTCGTGCATTACTTAATCCAATCAAGGAGCAGCTACAAGACCATATGATTCCAACATTAAATGGATTGCAAATTGTTGTGATTCACAAACAATCTGCTAAGGGGAATGGTTTGATGGAAAAAAACTGAATAATTTTGAGTAATGACTACATCTGATAATTTGGCAATCATTTAGTGGACAATTCGTGAACAGTTAAAGAAAGATTAAATTCACTGGAGGAGTGATTTGCTATTAATTATTCACTCAGCTCTAACACTCGCCTATCTCCCAGGGGGTTCTGAGAATTAATTAGTTAATGTTTGGTAGAGAGCTTTAAAAACACAAAGTACTAACCAAGTGATAAGTGTCCTGAGACTATCAAATGGGATTCCAAGGTTCTGAGTGAGCTGCTAGGGTTGGATGGAATTTCTCATGTATTTATGGATACTTTACCCCCACAAAAAAGGTCACTAAATTTGTACCTCCCATTAGTTGTGTGTGAAGAAAGATCCCCAAGTGCTTTGTGCCAACATCATTTTCATGTACCAGTTGNCCGTAGTTGGAAGCCTCTAAACATCTTTCTTAGAAGAAATCCTATCTCAGTAGAAAGACTCCAAGCCATGATTAATTTAGCACTTCCCTAAACTGTTCCAGTGGTTGCTCACTTTCACTGTTTAAAACAAAGCACAGAAGTTTTCACTGAAAATTTGGCCTTCACTATTAAGGTCTTGTAGCCCAAAAAAAAAGCACAAAGAAAATCATGTTCCACTATATGGGGCCTTTCAGAGTTCCCAGAACAGCCAGTCTTGTGAGTAAATACAGAAGAACAGACTTTCCTAACCACAGTGTTTACTCAGTTCTTTGCAGTGGCTCTGAATGAGCCATTAAGGACTGTTGTGTAAATATAGGATTATAGGCTCTTCAAACACATGCTATCCACTTGTTATGCCATCCTGGGGATCTCTGACTAACAGTCTGCTACTGACAGACTCCTTTGTTAATCCATCTTTGATTTAAAAGACAGTCACGAATCACAGATCATTGCTTTACAACAACCCACCCAGCTGACATGGACACTCAATCTGATTGACCAGACTACTGGTTGGGTACGTACACAGATTGTATTCTAAATAATCAGGGGGTGATGTTGTTGTGAAGATTTTTTTACTAAAGCTGAAATGATTATTTTCCAAATCCTGAAAACCAGTCAAATTTACCACAACCAAACTAAAAATGGTGAAGTGGGTAATAATAGCCACTACATGTTTTCATTCTGCCAGTATCTGTTTCAGCTATTTTGTGTTGGGTTTGGGGGGTGGGGGGATTTGGATCATTTCAGTATTTTGGTTAAGTCATTTCAGTAATGTTAGCACTTTGCACGTGCAATTGCCGAAAATGGCATAACTGAAATCCCGAAAGGACCAAAAAACCCAAATAATCGAACCGAAAAAAACAAACAAAAAAGCCTGAAATGGAATATTCCCAGAACAGACATACAAATACCCCATGGTATTATTTGGATATTATGAGGGGTACCTGAGAATGCAAATACCCACAAATAATACATCTACTACCCATTTCAGCTCTAATTTTTACCTCATTGTACATCAGGCTGATGTGCCATCATAAGGCTCCATGCTGTGACTGCAATGTTATCATGGAGCCATCCATGGACTCCAGCTAGCTACCCTAGTGCCTGGAGTACTGCTTCTGTATAGCTGCAACATCATGAGTCAGGTTTCAGACTGTCCAACCGAAGCAGAATCATTTGCTGCCATGGACTATATCAAAACCAGCAGGAAACGGAAGTGTGTCCAAGCAGCAGGTAGGTTTGCTGGCTTATCTTCTAGTTTGGGATGTTGACGTGTGTGTTCTGGGGTCCAGAACTGATCCTTGACTTGTTTCAACCACATCCTTTTCTGGCCTGACTCCCGCCTTTGCCTCTTACCCTGTCTTGCCCTCTCAGCGTCTAATTGCTGTAAACTCTGACTACAGATTTCATCTCTGACCCTTGGCTTTGGTGTAATTCTGGTTTGTATTCAGCATAATCTCTGAGTATGGATTAGATTCTGAGCCTTGACTTTTGGAGTAAATCCTGTTACTTGGTCTAGACCTGGACCATCAGGGATGGATTGAGCCACAGGGGATGCTTCTATTTTCACTGTTTCAAAATCCAAAACAAGAAAACAATTTGTATCTTCCCAGAACATTGCAACAGGTATCGCTTGTTTAACTCCATACCAATGATTTTCTGTGGGGTGGTGTTAGTGAAAGCTGGGTTGAAAGTTTGTCAAGAAACAGAATCCTGATAAAAATGATCTCGGAATGTTACAAGAACATCATAGAAGTTTTGTTCCATTTTTGAAACTTGGATGAATTTTGAAATTACAAGGATAAACTGTGATCAGCAACTATGAGAAGGATGACAATAGTGCTGAGGAATCTTCAACCTGCTTACTGATCTCTCTGTGACCATTTTGTGCTACTAGAGTTGCAAAGGATTCTAAGCTTAGGACAAGATAGGACCCATAGGGTCCAATGGCTCTGATAACCAATTATCAGTCTTTGCCAGGATATGGTCCCAGCTCATGCTGAAGCAAATGTCAGGTTCTCTATTCTCAAAAATTATACATTCCAAATATTCAAATGAATAGATACACCGAAAAGAATGTTTGTGTATTTATTAAAAACCTTTCTTTTTCCAGCTTTTTTAGTCATTTTTGTTCACTTATTTGGTTATTCAATTGGTGAACAAAAATGACCGGGGGAGGGGTGGGACACTAGAAAAACTGGAAAAATCAACCAAAAAACACATTAAATTAATATATGAACAAAGTAGAAATGAATAGTGTTTCATACCCACTTCACTGGACCTGAATCAAAACAGGTGAATCCAACGAATATAGTATTTGCAGAAAGTATTTGTTTGTGCATTAATGTCAGGACCCATGCGGTTCAAATTGGAAGCTTCTGGTTTCGGGGTAGGTAGCTTGCCCAGTGAGCCATCTAGGAGTAGCTAAGAACTTCAGTCCTGGCATACAAATATCCTGTGGCTGACATCAGCTTGGCCCACAGAGCTCCTGGTTGACTAGTTGTGACCTCTACAGGGACTGGCTGGATGAAGGTGTTTAACTTCTAGGTCTCCCCCTTGAGTCTGTCAGTGCAATAGCTCAGAGTCTATCCCCTAAGCCCCTGGGTTGCTTGAATCATCCCAGTTCCCATGCTCCAGTCCTTGCTATGTTCTGGCTTCACTGCTGTTCAGTTCCTGCACTCCAGCCCTCACCACCTCCAGCCTCATCCATCCTCTGGTTCCTTCACTCCTACCTCTATGATACCTCCCACTTGCCCACTCCCCCCTGTGCTCTTGGGATGTTCGTGCCAGCACTGACAGGCTTGGTTCTGACAGGACATAGTGAGGTCCAGATCCTGAATTGCCACCCACAACCTGGCCCATTATTACAATTAGACGTAACTGGTGTCTCCTGCAAAGCGTAAGCACAAAATCTCCAACATCAGGGTCACTCAGACTTCTCATTTTTCCTTCCTGATGATAATACTGAGTATCTCAAAATGGACAGGCTATGATTAGCCCTAGCATAGTACAGAGGGAATGGGCTTCTCGCTTCCTTTTGGGTAGGACTGAATCCAGATTTTTGATCAGTTCCAATTTCAATTGGAACTGGGCATTTCATTTGTTCTGATCAGAGCCCAGAATGAACAACTGTTTGTTCCAATTTCGATTTAAACAAACAAAATTAAAAAATAGAGAGAAAAAAATGTTCATATGCGCAAATTGGCTGCCCATATCCAAAATGGCAGCAATGCTGCTGCCACCATTTTGGATATGGCCAGTGGCCACTGCACATGAACAAATCAGCACAGAAGCCATTTTTGTGCATGCAGAAAAGGTTTTTTTTAATCATTATTATTTTTTCAGTTCAGATTCTGATTAGAACTGTTTCCGCTTGGAATTCTGACTGAAAAAAACATCGCTGTTTCATTTTCACAGAAATGTTCTGCGAAAATGGAACAACTATTTCAATCCAGGCCTACTTTTAGGGATGGAGAGAAGTGAGTTAGCATTTGATATGCCATTCTCTATACTTGTCCTGTTAACTGTAGACTTTTTCACCACTGACAGACTGATCCCTTCCTTGCGTGCCAGAGGGATGGAGCAAAGATTTTGTCCACTAGGAAACCTCCACTGTGGCAGTGCAGCTCCTTAGGGGCCAGATTGTAAATAACAGCATGGCTCACGGTGTGTTACTGTGAAAACATGAACTAATGAGCAGCACTCCTTTAGCACTTTCATCTACCCTTGTCTTAGAGGGGCCGACTTCTTTTATAGCTGTGATTTACTCGACCTGGGAAGAGGCAAGCCAGGAAGTTACAGGCAACTTTGCTTAAATGGAAGGAATTCATTATCCCACTTCTTTTCAAACTTCCTACTTCATTCCAATATTTTATGTTCTCTATTTTGTCTCATTGGCAGGAACAGAGGAAATCTTGTCCTGCATTTGTGTCTTAGCGCATTTTCTTGTTGGCCTGAGAGCTCTGCAAACTTGTATCATATTGGTGCCCACGCACTGTAACCGTCAATAATATATTCTACTACCATGGCCTGTGGACGGAGGTCATGGTAAGTGGTCTCTCTGGTCTGCTGAACCAGCTTGTGGCTATAGTCAAGCAGGTTTCAGTTCCTGCCAGGGCCAGCTGTGTAACTATCTCCATATAAACTTATTCATTATAAGTTGGTATATAGAATAAGCTGGTATAATTTATAAACTTTATAAATTGGTAAACTGAATATCAACTTATACTTTATAAGTTGGTGCCTGTGTGTTACTGGACAGTTTGGGGAAATTATCAGTCATCATACTAAAATGGACTTGAAACATGTGATAAATTTGTGACCTAACTACCTCCAAGATTTTTCCTCATATGTCATAATGTGTAGGCTGGCTCACTCTGGGATTAAATGATAGCCATTAGGGTCTAAAAGTGGCTAAACTGTGTTATGGCCGGTCTGAGCGTACTTGGAGTGACAGCTAGATAGATGGGAACCCTGAGATCCTGCTTAATTCCCCCTCCCCCTTTTTGGTTTATAGATGGATAAGACTGTCCCCTCACTTTGAACTGTTGTTATTCCACTTCAGGGGTAAGGTTGCCACATGTATTAAAAACCCTACCCCCGCCTATCCAGGATTCTTCTGGTTTGGTCTGACCCTGCTCAGAATGACAGAGCTAGAAAGTACATCAAAGGTAATCTAATCCAACCCCCAGCTCCAAGACAAGATGTGCTATACCTGGGGTGGGGAACCTTTACTTCACAAAGGCTGGATCCAAGCCCCTGTAGGGTTCCATAGGCCAGAGCATTCTGCATGGCGGGGCGAGTCCCCCAGCCCAGAAGCACTCTCTGGCTGTTCGTTGACTGTCCGGCTACTGGTAGCCCAGGGTACACAAATGATAGGCGGGCCGCATTAAACAGAAGTGGGGGCAGTGTCCAGGGGCTGGAGGGTGCAGATCTGCTCCACATGCCAGAAACAGACCGCAGGCCAGAGGTTTCCCACTCCTGCCTTTATCTGCAGCATCATAGATTAGACAGATGTTTGTCCAGCCTGTTTTCACCACCTCCCTAGGCAACCTGTTCCATTGCAGAACTCTTTGGGGAGTTAGGAAGTTTTTTCTAATACATAGTAAATGACAGGCAGTGAAATAGCTTCTCAAGGTGGCATACCCACGTTCTTTGAAGGGAGAAAAAAAATTCCATTGCACTGGTTTCCAATGCACTCGTTTATTTTTAAAGTATTTCAGTCTGTCTTTGTTTGTTTGTTTGTTTGTTTGTGTTCCCAGCAAGTATTTGCTGCTGATCAGAAGCTGGGATTGACTTTTTTCTTTAGCTTAGTGACCTGGCAGACTGGCATCTCAGGCTGCGTGCTGTCTAATCAACCAGCTAACAGCATGCTTTGTGTCACGGGGAAAACCTGACAACACTGCAACAATTAAAAATATCTTAGTGGCTACACTTAAGTTCCATCACAAGATATATTCAAGCTCTTGAAAACAGCTCATAAATTTTACAAGAGTGGAACAGCTGGAGTTGGCATCAGGGAGTGCTCTTGTTTTGGCTTGCAGATATAATAATTCCATAGCAATAAAATATTTTGGGGAAAAATTCTACTAGACATATGCCAATTTTGCAAAATGCCTTTCTAGTTCTCCCACCCCCCTCATCTTCCTGTGAGTCTTCTTCTTCTTCTTCACGCCTTTGTGTGATAAATTTGGGAATGGAAATGGGGTTTTGCTTTGGTGGCTTCACTTTAGAAAAGAATATGTTGGGTTTGGTTTTTTTCCTTTTCTGCCTTGGGTTGCAAATTATTTCTCCACCCTAGGGAGGAAAAAAATGGCTTTGATCTACAGAAAAGAAAAGAACTGGACTGGCACTTTATAAATAATCTTATTGAGCCACTTAACTAATCAGAAAATACTATTTTCCATAATCCCTGGTGATGGATTCTGAGCCATAACCTCATTCCTGTCATCATGCTGAATCCTGAACCTCTACACTAGGGGTGGGGAACCTTCGGCCCATGAGCCAAATCTGGCCTCCAGTTGTTTTTTATTTGGCCCCTTTCCAAAACCTACATCTGGCACATAGATCTAGTCCCTACCCACAAACACTGAAAGAGTGAGCTCAAGGAAGGGAGCAGAAATGAGGAATGAAAATCTGAAAAAGATAGTAGTTTTTGTATTTGTGGATACTGGGCCTGTTCCAAGATCTGCATCCTGGATGTGCACACCATGCACAAGTGCATGTGGAATGTGTGCACACAGCGCACACTGAGGGTGTTAACAGACAAGAGATTAGCCTGATGGAGTCTGGGGTCAGTCCATGGAGCCCTTTTGCAGCCGCAACGCACAGGTTTCATGTAACAAGCTGGACAGACAGGCAGGCATTCCTCCCCTTCATACTCTGCCTCCCCTTCCACCACCGAGACATGGTCACTCCCTGGACCACTCTGGATGCTCCACCTGGGGCTCCATGTTCCTGGTGGATCTGCATGCACACAGAGGCTGTGTGCACCCTAATAGGAGGCGGCCACGTGGACGCACGTTCACCTGCATCAGACAGCATTTGCCTGCATAGCAGGCTCTACATTCGCTGGGACAATGTCATGAGTGTGGGGATGCGAGGCAGGCAGCTGATGGGTACTTCTGAAATGACAAATCATGGTGAATGATTTTTGTTTCTGTTAGAAAACAGGTCATTCACCGTCATAAGCACGACACAGAAATTTACTAGCTTTTCAGCTATTTTCACTATTTGTCATTATTTTTCGCGAGTTGATCAAAGCTGCTACAGAACCAATCCCCAGCCCCATGTTGCCCCGTATGCACCCTCAGGGTCTGTGGTTCATAAGTGCCAGGGAAGTGCTGGAAATTGCTGCAAAAGTGTCATAAAAGTGCTGTAGAACTGTTGCAAAAGTCCTGAAAAGTGACAAAAATGATGACATATGAGGGAAAATGACAAAATTGATGGAAAATGATGAAAAATCAGACACTGATATCGACAATAGCAGAAGCACGGATTCACCTAAGACTGACACTTACCAACAAACACTTGCAAATACACGCCAAAGGTCAGTATTTCCCTGTGGAACGGGAACACTTGCTCTTGTCTCAGCCCTAGTAGTGGGTACGAGTAAACATCTGGTGGTCACACATCTGGAGGGGGCTAATCTGGGCTACTGTCTCATGTTTTCACCCTGCGTAGGACATTCAACACTTCTGGTCCTACTAGATTTCTCGGCAGCATTTGATAAGGTGGACCATGGGTTGCTTTTGAGACAGTTGCAGACCCTGGGGGTAGTGGACAGGACTGTCTTAGGATGACTCCACTTGTTTCTCTCGGGGAGAAGCCAGAGGGTGATGCTGGGGGAAGAAATATCTGGCTCCTGGGATCTCGCTTGTGGTGTACCGCAAGGTTCTATTCTGTCTCCACTTTTATTTAACATCTATATGCAAGCCATATATGCAAGAGGTCGTGAGATGGTTTGGTGTGCGTTGCCAACAGTATGCTGATGATACCCAGCTTTACCTCTCTTTTTCAATGAACCCAGGTCCTGCAGTCTCGGTGCTTTCCCACTGCTTGCTAGCAGTGAGTGACCGGATGAGGCTGAGCAGACTGAAGCTGAATCATGATAAGACGGAGGTGATGTTGGTGGGTAGGTCAGCAGAGGTGATGGCTCCCCTTGTGGAGGAGATCTGCCCCCCGCTGGTGCGGAGTTGGGGGTTCTGTTAGACCCTGGTCTCCACCTGGATCGTCAGGTGGAGGTGGTAGCAAAGGAATCCTTTTGCCAATTACATCTTGTGCGGAGGATCCAGCCATATGTTTCAAGCTCTGACCTGGCCACCTTCATCCATGCATTCATCACCTCAAGGCTGGATTACTGCAACGTGCTCTACGTGGGGCTGCCCTTGGTGACGACTCGGAAGCTGCAGCTGGTGCAGAATGCGGCAGCCCATCTCCCGACAGGGACGGGCCATAGGGAGCACCTTACACCAGTGCTCCGGGCTCTGCACTGGCTGCCTATAGCATTCTGGGCCCGATTCAAGGTGCTGGTTTTGACCTCTAAAGCACTACACGGTCTGGGCCCCTCCTATCTGAGAGACCACCTCACTAGGGCCGGGGAGCGACCACTGTGGTCTACCGGGGGCGCCTTCTTGGAGGTCCCACGGGTGAACCAAGGGGGGGGACGATGGAGAGGGCATTCTCGGTGGCCGCAACACAACTGTGGAACTCCCTCCCAGAGGTAGCTCACCCGGCTCCCAGCCTGTTGACCTTTCGTCACGCCTGTAAGACCTGGCTCTTCATCCGGGCCCTTGGGGGAATAAGGGTGGATTGTTTACCAGTGGTTTTACCTCTTTGTTGTTGTCTTTATTGTTTTAGTAATCCCTTTTATGTATTGTTTTTATATATTGTTTTAAATATCTTGTGAGCCGCCCCGAGCTGCTGTAGGGCTGGAGGGAGCGGAATACAAATAATTGAATAAATAAATAACAAATAAAGTATATATACCAACATACATACCATGCATGCAACCTATTTTTATTATTTGATGCTTCAGGACAAAGTGTTGTTTTTTTCCCCAGCAATATATCTTGGGTGTCTCTCCCCCCCACCCCCCTTTCTTCCTGTAGCATCAAAGTTGTCTGTGGCGGGAGGTGGGGCTGTTGGGGCTTTCTGAAGCCTGGGTACTATGATTGCATATTATCAGGTGCCCTCCCTGCTGGTGGGCCCTGTGCGCATGCTCAGGGTCTGATTGCTATATTTGCAGTCAGGAAGGAATTTTCCCTCTGGGCAGACTGGCAGGTGTCTCTGAGGGATTTTCATCTCCCCCTGCAGCATGGGTGCGGCTCACCTGTTTGGCACATCTGGATCTTTCTTTTTCTAAAATTATTTCCTGTTATGTCAGGCATCAGTGTGCTCTGGTTGGTCCCAGCAGTCTTGGTTGGGGTGTTGCAGGACCTGCAGTGATGCAGGGGAGTGGACTAGATATCCCTTGTGGTCCCTCTTCCAGTGTTAGGACTCTGTGACGCTACTGTACACATGTAATGCCATGCATGTTGTGTGTGCACAAGATGTGTGGCACATGCAAACATATCTTGGATTGGGGCCACAATTTGTATTTTCAGATAGGAGTCCAAAAATTAACCACAACCGAACCAGAAATCCACACATTCAGCTTTTTTTTTTTTGTTATTTTGATTATTTTAGTTATTTGGAATTTGGGTTACTTAATTTTGACTACTGAACGCGTGCAATTGCACTAAAACTGCTGAAATGGAGTCCCCAAAATGTCCCAAATAACCAAGCAACTTGAATACCATAATGAAAATACGGAAAAATGAAAAACCAAAGAGCTGAATAATCCATTTGAAATATCTGAAACAGATATCTGACAAAGTGGGATTTGAATAGCGGTTATTATCCATTTTGTCAGATCCAGATTGAAGTAGACAGATTTGATTGATAAGATTTTTGCCTCAAATATTTGATTCAGTCCTGTGGGCATGGACTCTAGGATAGGGGATGGATTGGGATAGATCCTTGTTCAGGACCCTCCCCTTGAGGTATGTAGCGGCAGCCTCTGCAAAATACTGAAATGATTCTATACATGACACCATTGGCCCCCACTGACTCTGCTCCTTAGAGGGTGAGGGCGAGACCACAGCTTAGAAGCAGGGTTCCTAGTTTTCTCTGCCCCCAAATTTGAAATTCTCTGGGGGGAAAAGTAAAAAAAACCCACTAAATTCTCTGATTAAAAACTCCAAAATCTGCATTTTTGGCCATTAAAATTAGAAAGTGTTTATTGCAAATTATTCAGTTTTTCGGACAATTTGATGCACTAGTTGCCACTTTGCCACTCAACTAACAAAATAAAACAATACCCCACAGCAGCCAGCCCCGGTATGGAGCCCAAGTCTCTCCCTCTGCAGATGGTGGTGGGGTGTCACTCCAAATCCCGCCTCCCCCAGCATGGACCCCAGCATACTCTGCCTTACCAAAAGCCCGACGCGGCAGTGTTTTTCTCACACCAGATCTCTTCTCTTGGATGCAGGCGCACTCCAGAACCTCCACAGAGCTTATGAGTCCTTTGAATCTCTGCAGCCGCCAGTGAATTTTTGCAGATGGAAATTTCCCAGAAAAACCTGGAAATCCACATTTTTTCCCTGATAAAATGGGAATTCCATGTTTTTCTCTGGTTTTCCGCACTAAATGGAAAACAAGGAACTCTGCTTGTAAGAGACCTTATGCTTGAAGTCAATCAGTATGTGTTTGCATCTGCCTAGTTATAAATCATGAGATTTTGTTGTTATTGTTTACTACTCTATGACAAGAAGGGTAATTATAAACAAGCTACAAAATTTGAGAACCCTGTTTTTTGCAGAAGAGTAGGTATGTTGGATAGCCTGGGTGGGGACCCCAAATTATGGCATAGCATGAGACTCCACATCCTTTAATTCAGTCCTCGGCGAGACTGGGTAAAAATAAACGTGAAGCCGCTGAAGTGGCTGCACGTCCGTGGGAGGGGGGACCACCCCCAGCCAGAACACACGTTCCTCCGGCCTGACCAGCCTGGGCAGGGAGAAACACGTGACTGGCTGACTCTGTCTTTACGCTGCAGCTGGCACGTTGCCATGATGGGCAGCCATGGATGCCAACAACAGGCAGGCATGGCTGGCTGCCATGGCAAACCCCCCCCACACACACACACACCAGGCTAGGATGGCATGAAAACAGATGTGCCCGCCTAACTCGGGCCACTCTAACCTACCTGGGCAGCTCTTAGGCACAGACTGTAGGCCCATTTCCTTCCAAGCCCACATTTGCGGCCCGGCCACCTACCCCACCGGGGTCTGAACTGGACCCACATCTGGCAGGCCTGAAACAAATGTGGGGGTTCAGCACTGGCCCCAATGGGCCAAAGTGGGTAGCATCACATTTGTTAACACCCACTCTTTCCTCCAGCCTCTACTGCAGCACTGTCCTAGAATGGTACTTGCTGGAGATTCTGTGCTACAAGTGGCGGGTGCCATCTTTCAGATTAGACTGAGGTCACTTACATGGAAACTAGGGGAGGGGTGGTTGTTATGGTGCTGCCTGAATTCCATTGTTTGATGATTCTTAAAATCTTCTAGGCCTGTTCTCAACCATATTGAATTGAGAACCCATTTTGAAAACTTGATGGCCTGCCATGACCAGTAAACCTGCAGTGTCGCACTAGTGGCATTCCCTGCACAGTCCTTGGATTCATCCCAGCAACCCAATGTCAGGCTGAACCCCACAGCTTAAGAAACTTCACCTTTAGATACTGTGCAAACAGATGAGATGACATTTTCTTATTTTGTCAGTTTGCTCAGGGGATAAGCCTCCTGATGGGATCACTCCATTAGTGCATTCGGGTTTGGATAAAACAAAATAAACACACACTAAAAAGCCCTTTTCAGCTTCCATAGTTGAAACACAAAAAAATGCCCTGCAATTTTGTTGGTATGTGTTAGCGCACGTTGTGTCTCTCCATTTCCGTTTCTAATTTGATGCTTTGTTGTTCTAGCAGTTTGAGCATCTTTTAAGTTTCATTTTGTCTTTCAAGTTGTGCCGGTGCTGGGAGTGGGGAGTTAGCCTCAACAAAGGTGAGATCTACAGGAGTGGGCTGTGTTTTGATTTAGGTTTACTTTTTATCTTTGGGTGCTTTGTGGTTTGGGGCTTGGCCTGTTTCCACAAGCAGGTAAAGGAATCAGATGGATGGGGCAAGGGCCTGAGTCTCCCCTGCCTGGTGCTCTGTAGGGATGTGTGAACAGGTCGCGGTTCGGTTGTTCGGTCGTTCAGTCCGAGGATAGGGTTTGGGTTTGGTCTGCGGTTCGGGTTCGGTCGTTTGGTTCAGTCACGTTTGGTTTGGTTCAGGCGTTCGGAGATCAGTTTTGGTTTTAGTCTAGGTATCTCGTGGTTCCGTGGTCACGTCAGAAGATGGAAACCAGAAATTCGAGTGCGTGCGGAGCTTGTGTGGCGAGAGAGCGTGTGTGGTGTGGCTGGCTGGCTGTTTGGGTTTGTTTAGTGTGTTTTGGCTGTGTTTGACTGTGTTGGTTTGGTTTGACTGTGTTGTGTGGTTGGTGAGTTGGTGGGTGACGTGTGGCTGGTGTGTGGAAAAAAAAATGAAGAAGACTGTGTTGATCAAATGCCGGGGGGCCAAGGTGGTGATCCCGGAGCTGGTGGTGGAGGAGGAGGTTGCTGCCGTCCCTGCTGTCCCTGGACCTTCGGTGGAAGAGGTCAGCTCTTCTAACAAGGAGCAAGCGGGCACAGGAGGTGCCACTGCTGGCAGGTTTGTAAACTTTATTTTTACTTTGAGGACAAGAAGAATACTATCCTTTAGAACGAGCTCACTGGTGTGCGGGCAGGTGGGTGGGTGGGTTGGTGGTGGGCAGTCAGGCACAATCAGTGGGCATAAGCGGGTGGCAGCGGATGTCTGCCACACACAGAGAGAGTACTGTGGGGGGCTCTTCCAGCAGTCACAGCACGAGCCGAAGGAAGCACCCAACCATACACGTGCCAGTCATCTAGCAAGGGTCTCCCGTTGCCATCCCTAACAACCCAAGAAGGGCAGGATTTGCATGTGGCAGCAAGGGTCCAGGCAGTTGCCATCCCTAGCACCCAAAGAAGGGCAGGATTTGCATGTGCCAGCCAGGGTCT
>QEPC01007204.1:746058-758750 GCA_003113815.1 Sphenodon punctatus
TATAAATGTTTAATAATAATAATAATAATAATAACTCTGGGATCAGAGTTAGTTAGCAAATAAGGAATCCACAAAGAGGGATCCCCAAACTCTTTATCCCTAAGCCAAGGTCCTGTTATCTCGTTATGAAGTGTAGCAGACTTGGGACACAGCAAAAGATAATGAGTCAGATCCTCTATCTCCAATTGGCCACAGTGACATACACGGAGATTATAGGGGGTGCCCGAATAGCAGCCTTCTTGAACTGTAGAACTCATCATGTTGAATCTCAACAGAGTCAGTGCACGCCAATATTTAAAAATGGTAAGTCCGAGAGGACCAGTGGTCTGCAAAGGTTGTGGAGCAGTTAAAAGAGATGGGCATCTCCCCCGAATACGTTCAGCACAAGCCCCCTCTCTCTCTTAGAAAGGAGGTGCTTTCCCGTTCCGGGGATATAGGACATCAGCTGGAGGTTGGGAAAATTAGAGCATCCTCCCCACATGCGGGATTATTTGATGTTTATCCTGGAGATGGGGCAGGTTATTTGCGTGGCCCCATCTCGGGCAGGGCAAAACAACTGCTCTGCAGTGTCCGCTTTAATAGCTTCCCATCCAGTGCTTTGGAGGGACGAATACTGGGGGTGCCTTACATGGAGCATTTATGCCCATTTGACAAACTGGAGGTTGAGTCGGTGGGGCATGTTATGTTCAGATGCCAACTGTATGATGGTCCACGACAGGAATTTCTGAGCCCTTTATTAGAGAAGCACCCAGGCAGAACTGATCACGCCCTTTTAGCGTTAACTCTTGACAACACAGACCCCACTTTAATTAAGAACACAGCTGCATTCCTGTTGCAGGCAGCCCATTTCAGGAAGCTGTTTCTAAGTTCCTTAGCTCTGACAGTGGCAAATGGGAGTGGTTGACTATGTTTAACACCAATGGATAACTCCAACAACTAGATTGTTAGTTTTTATGTTATCACTGTATGAGTTTCTGTATTTTATATGATGCAATGACCTGGGTCACACAATAAAGTATTTTGATTTGAAGTCCGAGAGGTAAGGTTCATATTCGGAGCCCATCTTAAAAAGAGGATACCATGGTGCAGCCTTTTGCTCTCTTAATGCCATTCTCTCATTCTGTATACTTAAATCCTCTACCCTTGATCTAATCATAGCTTTAGTTTCTGAGGGGGGAACTGGTTGAAGAGCAATTAAAGAAAAAACAATCAGTTGTAAATTAGAAACTATAGAGTGGTGCCAGCGATATATGGCCAAGGCGTTTCCCTGTTCCTGAAGGCATAGCCAAGGTAACCTATCCGAGGCCATACCCCGAATTCTAAGCCAATAGCCTAAATGCATTGTTCTAACCCTTGCGGCCACTGTAGGGATACCGCATTCTGACCGTAGGAGTGTCGCAGGGGTGCCTCGAGGCACTCCCAATATAGTCCTTAATATTCTGTTTTGCAGTGACTCCAAGTTAAACTCAAAGATATTGGTCTTTTCTAAGAAAACCAAAATTTGTCCATGGAACTTAGATACTGAAAGTATAGAACAAGTAAAATCTTATAAGTATTTGGGAATTTGGTTTACTCGATTAGGCACCTGGACAACACACATAGAGTATGCTAAATTAAAAGCCAATCAGCCAGTTCAGGATTATTGAAATGCTGGAACTATAAAGGAGGAAAAGGAATACGACCCATGCTCAAATTATTACAAGAAAAATACTTCCCCAACTTCTTTATGGGATACAGATTTGGGCCTTGGGGCCATCATTCCACGGCATCAAGAAACAGCCACTCCAGCCCCAGGACTCACCATCAGGGTTCTGGGGCCATCATTCCACTCACAGGGAGCTATCATTTCACCACATCAAGAAACAGCAAACTACTCCAGGCCCAGGACCCACCATCAGGGTTCTGGGGCGTACGTTACAGGCAGGGAGGGCTGTTGTTCCACGTCATCCAGAAGCTGCCACTCTAGTCCCAGGACCCACTGTCAGGGTTCTGGGGCCATCATTCCGCTCATGGGGAGCTGTCATTCCACGGCATCAAAAAGCAGCCACTCCAGCCCCAGGACCCACCATCAGGGTTCTGGGGCGTACGTTACAGGCAGGGAGGGCTGTTGTTCCACGTCATCCAGAAGCTGCCACTCTAGTCCCAGGACCCACTGTCAGGATTCTGGGGCCGTCTTTCCGCTCACAGGGAGCCATCATTCCACCGCATCAAGAAACAGCCAGCCACTCCAGCTCCAGGATCAACCATCAATGTTCTGGGGCCTACATTCCAGGCAGGGTGGGCTGTCGTTCCACTTCACTGTCTGACAATGCTCCACTGATGCCAGCCAGCCTGCAACGCCTGGCCAAGTAAGGGTGCTAGCCACCAAGCCCTGGCCAGGCCTCTGCCACTGCTCCACCAATACCTGGAAGCCTACAATGCCTATTCTCTGCTGCTGCTGCTGCCACTGGGTTTCAGATGGCTAGCCATGTCCCCATGGGCACCCCTGGAGGGCAAGTGCCGAGCCTGCCTGCCCAGGCAACCTGGGGTGCCAAGCCCCAAGCCTTCCCAGTCTCTGCTTCTGCTGCTGTGTCTCCGAGGGCCTGCCATGCCCCCATGAGCACCCCTGGAGTGCCCCAAGCCTCTGCCGCGGCTGAATTTTCTGAGCGTTCGGGGGGGTACGAACTCCATGGAACCAAACCCATGAACCTGAACTAAGTTTTCTGCCCAAACGTCCAGTGTCTGTTCACACATCCCTACTGCTGAGAGTCATAGGCTGTGGTAGAGGCCTGTGACCAGATGCTGGAACCCAGCTGGATCCATTGGGCCCAGGTTGATTTGGGCATGCTGTCCACCCAAGCCCCTCTGACTTTGGCCAGGGTAGGTTCCCCAGACATGGAAGGTTACACCTCTTAGGAACTACCATGATGTGACCAGAGTTGCCATATTTCCAGACACTTTGACCTGGAAAAAGGTGGGGTCTCACAGAAGGGGAGCAGGACAAAGGAACTCTTCACCCTTTCTCACATGGCCACCCACCCCTGCCCAGCATAACCCCATGAAAGAGAGGGTCTACCCAGAACGTCTTGGTCAAAACTTGAAGTCTCTCAGTCCAGCCTGGAGAAGTGGCAACCCTCGGTGGCATGATGCTCCATAGGGGGCAGAGCCATCTTTGTTTACATCAAGCCTTGCCTTGTGCTGGGTCCTGGAAAAGCCCATCTGTATTAGGCCCAAACTCAGGCCAGACCTCATGCAGTCAGAGTTTGGGCCCCTTTGGGCCACAATTTCCAGCCAGAGCAGGGTACCCTTGAGTACATCTATGGGCTAGAGCCTTTCCCAGTTCCCCTATTGCACTCATATCTATGGTGCCACCTGTGTAAATCCCACAGTGGGCAGGGGGTGGGTGGGGGTGCGTGTGCACTCCCACACACACGCATGTACACCCACAGAGCAACCAGCAAAAATGGTGGTTGCTCCATGCTTGTTGATGGGTGGAGGTGGGTGTAGATGGGTGTGCACCCATCTACACCCTCCCCCCACCCACCGCAAATGGACCACTTTGCACATCGATCCCCCCGTGCTGCAGTACATGTGTAAAGGGCCTCTGTCTCAGTTTCCCATCTCTAAAGTAGTATTAACAATACCAAACCACCTTTGTCAAAATTTTAAAAGCCTATGGATGAAACTTGCACTCAGTATTATTAATGTTTGTGAAGCCATTGAAATCCTCTGATGGCAACACAAAAGTTCTATTCTGTTACTATTATTAAAATTATATTATATCCCAGTATTCTTTCTCCTCCAGTCAACGTGTCCAGCTTCCTCTCTCACTGACTTTTTATTACATTCTCTTTTTAAAAAAAAAATTAAATAAAAAAACATTATAATAATATAGATCCTGTAATTAAATTGCCACCTGAAGCAGATAAGTCATGAATGGTGAACTGCATCAAATGAACAAATAAAGAGAATAAAAGGGAACGTGAATACAAAGAAATGTGTTCTATGACCAGCATATGGAATATTAAAAGAAATAAAGAAAACATAATAAAATCAGAGTAATGACTTCCGCGGTTTAAGTTCAAACCAAATCTGTGTGAAGGAATTCTGCCCAAATCACTGATATTACTTGTTCCCTCCTGAACTTCAGGACAAAAGTCTTGTCTCTGATTTGCATACTCCAGTCTCTCTTGCGTACACTGGGGTTTGCTACCCAGGATGCTTTGGGTAGGATTGGGCCGTGGGTCCACAAGAACAGCTTCAAACTAGCGCTGAAATAAGATTTCTCAAAAATGAGAAATCTCATTAAAATTCTGGTTCTCATTTTGTCTCTGGATGAACCAAGAATCTCTCAATGCCTGACCAAATTCTTGGGCAAAAATATTCTTATATTTAAAAAAAATAAAAATTGTGCATGTGCAAAATGACCACTGAGTCGTTTTGTGCATGCATAATCCACTGCCCTTAATCAAAATGGCAGAGATGCTATTGCTGCCATTTTGGCTAAGCGTGGTGGCCATTTTGTGCAGGTACAATTAATTATTATTATTATTATTAATAATAATTTTGTTCAAGAATTCTATCAGGCATTGGAAAATCAATGGGAAATCAGTCCCGGTTTCCTGAAGTTGTGAGATTTCTCAAGAGCAGGAAAATTGCTGCTCGCTTCAGTCCTACTTCAAACCAACCCCATTGTTTTGCTCAAAAGAGAAGGGTAACATTTGCCCCGCTTAGTCAGCTGGACATCAGAGGAATTTGGAGTTTGAGTTGGCCTCTACCCTGTCACCCCCAGCTCCTGGGAAGGAAAGGAAAAAACAATGTTCACTAGCAGTATGATAGGAAAAAGGATGCTATCCTGCTTGAAATCTCCAGAAATAGAGAACTTTCATTTTAAATGTATAAACAAGGGCTGAAAGTTCATTCTCAGTTTTTTTCCAGTCTTGTTGATAATGCCGGTTCTTGGTTCGGCTTAATTCTCAACTAGAATGAAAAAATAAATAAATAAACCACTGCGAATATGCAAAATGGCCATGGGGCTGTTCTGCACATGCACAGCCCTTTTTTCAAAATGGTGGCGGCTGCATTGCTGCCATTTTGGGAAAGAGCAGCTGATCTGCACATGTGAGGTGGTGTCAGCACCTTTGTCTGAGGGCATAGTCGGGGGGGGGACTATGGAGCAACACAGCACGCTGGGCGACTGCCCCCCACTCGGACTGTGGCGGTGCTCACGGTGGACGTGGCTGTGGCGGCACTGGGGGCCCCGGCGCAGCAGCATGTTGCCGGGGCAGCCTGAGGGCAGGCCGGCCCCACAGAGCCCCTCCCCTCCACCTCAGCTGATACAACGTGATTGCTGCCGGTGCGGTGCTTTGCGCAACTGCAGGTATGTAGGGGGAGGGGGCAGGATGTATAAAACACCAGCGCTGTGAGGCACACAGAGCCAGTAACCAGAGCATTGAGAAGCTGGCCCCTGCAAAAGCTAAGTCTGAGTTTGTGTCTATTATTTCCCTGAGTCTAATCCTGACTGTTATAGTGGTTGAGTGTGGTGAACCTTGTGTGTCTCCCTGTGAGTGAATGAGCAAGTGGTGGACATGTGGAGTGTCAGCCCTTTTCCCCTCTTGGGCCTCGTTCCCTTCCCCACTGGACTGAAAGCCCTACCTCTTATCCCCCCTGAACCCAGCTCCCTTTCCATGCAATTCCCCACTACCATCACGTGTCCTCCCTCCCCCTGTGGCTTGTGGTCTACCTGTGGTATAACTGAGTATTGGGGGGTACACTCCTGTGGTGCCCGCTCTGTGCCCAATGATGATAGTGGCCTGATCTCTCTGGGATCTAAGGGCCATCACACTATCCTGACGGGCTTGTTTCCCAGGTATACCCTTACAGAGTGGGTTCCAGAAGCCTCCGTCCTTGTGTGGGTGTCTCCTGTGTGCTTGCACTTCCCCGTTCCCTGTTCTCTCCCCTTCCCCATGACAGGTGGCCATTTTACGCATGCACAGACTGGCTGCCCCTTTTCAAAATGGTCATTTTGAAAAAGGTCAGCCAGTCTGCGCATGCTCAAAATGGTCTGGTGACCATTTTCCGTGTCAGCAGTATTTTTTTTCTATTTTTCTATTATTATTTTTTTAAACCAAACCCAAGATCTCTACAAGTTTCTCAGATTCTTGGTACATCTCACAAGAAGCTAAAATGTGTCTTGTTTCTACAATGCTGTAGAAAAGGGAAGGACTTTCTCTGTTAGACTCCCCGTGAGGAAAGATGTAGATCAAAATTGGCAAGTGCGGCCAAGCTATGTAGGGCATGGCGAGATCCCCATAATGGGGGAAGGGTAGTTCTAAGTCAATTTTACACTTCCACCTAATCTTGGAGCAGTTGGTAGTTAATTCAGCTCATGGTGTCTATTAGAGCTGCCTTGGGATTGCTTTAAATCAGGGGGTGGAGAACCTCAGACCCAGGGGACAAATGTGACCCATGGCATGTTTTTATGGGGCCCTTTTCCAGTTCCTGGATCTTTTCCCTGGATCTAGTTTCTACCCCATGCACTGAAAAACTGAGCTCCGGGTAAGTGATCAGACTCAGAAATGAGGGTTTGCACACAAAAATAGGAGACAGATCCATTATTATTTTTTTAAGCCTACTCTTTATGCACCACCACCCGCAACTTCTCTGCAGCCCCCAGAACTTGTACTAACTTTTAAAGTGGCCTCTGGAAGGGAAAAAGTTCCCCACCTCTGCTCTAACTTATGCTGTCTGGAAGGGCCTCAGGTGCTCCTTTGCCAGTCAAAGATACCTTCCGCCACCCTGGAACGTCCTTTCACTCTCAGGGACCGAGGAGCAGGGGATTTAAAGTAGCTGTGCCCATCTTTAAAAGAACACAGTAGAACTGGAAAAGATGCAGAAGATGCCAACGAAGATGATCAGATGTATGGAACAGCTTTGATTTGAAGAAATATTCACTAGGTTAGAGCTCTTCTTCATTTTAGAAAAGAGACAGCCGATGAGGGATATGAGCAAGGTTTACATGATTAGGACTAAATAGGGAGCTGTCATTTTAGTTTACCCTTTACAAAAAGTCTAGGACTAGGAAATATCCAATGAAATTAACTGGCAGCAGGTTAAAAACCAAAGAACTACTTCTTCACTCAATGCGCAATTATTGTGTGGAACTCATTACAAGGGAATGTTGTCAAGACCAATAGCATAACTGGGTTCTAAAAAAGTTTGGATAAGTTCTTAGAGGATAGGTCCATAAATGGCTATTTGTCAAGTAGAGATGGGGATGAGACCTCTGATTGTTAGGGACTGGGAGTGAACAGCAGGGAACAGATCACTCCATTATGGCCTGTTTTACACTGCTCGGAAGCTGGCCACTGTTGGAGACAGGATGCTGGGCTTGATGGAGCACTGATCTGATGTAATATGGCACTTCTTATGTCCTTATGCTCTTACTGGTGTAATTACAAGGAGAGCTCTTTTAAAGTGTACTCAATGACTAAATTGGGCTAGCAACTGAAGAGTTGCTGGGATATTTTAATAATAATAATAATAATAATAATAATAATAATGAATAAATAATTAATAATTAATAAATATAATATCATTTTGTTTTTATAGTGCCCCATGCATACATTATTAATTATTATTATTATTATTATTATTATTATTATTTTATTATTTATTAGCATTTATATAGTGCCAGCG
Source organism: Sphenodon punctatus (assembly GCA_003113815.1). Taxonomy (NCBI): domain Eukaryota; kingdom Metazoa; phylum Chordata; class Lepidosauria; order Sphenodontia; family Sphenodontidae; genus Sphenodon; species Sphenodon punctatus. The sequence goes on from QEPC01007204.1 coordinate 753,736, forward strand.
ATGTACCTGGCGCTTACAAAGAATAAGATAGACATGGTCCCTGCTCGAGAGCTTACACTCTAAAGACAGGGGGAGTGGAGACAGGGAAGGGGAAAACAGAGGGAGAGACAAGGGATGCAACATTCAGGAGGATGCGAGAGTTCAGGTACACGTTCTTGGCTTGGTTACAGTAGCATGGCACTCGGAACGCTTTACATATTACATTCAGATTTATTTATTTAGGCATAGCGTCCGCCATTTGCCAAAGAAAATACTATAACATACACAGCATCTCATTAAGGTTCCAAAATAACCTAACACATACAATGTTATAACAAAATGGCCATCATTAATGAACCATAGTATCCAATAAGATCTCCTTATAGTAGGAACGCATACATACAAGTCTCTTTATAGTGAGAACACATACGATACTATATTGCGAAATAACCTCATTGGTATAATCAGACATGATATCTAATAAGATCCCCTTATAATGGAAACAAATAAATAAGGGCATGTCTTACTTGTCACTTGCCTATACAGCATCTGGATTAGCACAACTCCAGTTCCTTGCCATTTGCGTCCCAAAGCTTACTAGGGAGAATCGTAGTTAGTTTATGGTTCAATTGCTGCTTTCCATTTTTGGGAGGCCAGCCGTACAAAAGTTGCAAGAGCAACCGCGTCCTCCTTTTTAAATAAGGAAAGAAGCCCCCTATACCCCTGGCCAGGCTCCACATACCACAAGTCATCAAGAAGGGGCTGAAGCCAGACAGCCCTGAGATCTTTATAATACGGACAGAAGAGCAGAAAATGCTCAATCGTTTCCACCCTTCCCTGGGGACAAGTGCAAAGTCGTTTTGCGTAAGGGACCCTCTTGTATCTCCCCTCCACCACCATGGTCTGGATCAAGTGAAAACGTAGGAGAATATAATTCCTTCGCAGGATGCGGTTTGATAACACTCAGAGATACGCCTCCAGCCACCAGATAAGCTTAACTGACCCAAGTCGGGGAGCAACCCTCCAGCTCCTTGTGGCCGCCATGTCGTCTTGCCGAGCCATATCTCCTATCCTAACTGCACTTCTCTTTTAATTCCCTTTAGAGGCCTGCCTAAAAAATGGGCAAAGGAGAAAGCTTGACTCTGGAGAAGGTACCCCAGGTACCCGAGCCATGGGTAACCTCGAGGGCCTGAGTAGAGTAATTCCTCATAGAGGCATAGTCGGGGAAGCGAATTCTCTTGTAACGAGAGCAGTCTCACCCAATATCTTATAAAGGCAAGTTTGGCATGTGACTGGATAGAAAAAACTTCAGTCTCTGCCCTCAGGACCGGCCCCGGGACATCCCTCCCCACTTGGAAAATTCTGCGTAGGAATAGATCCTGGGTTCTCTCCAAAGGTGTTATTATAGGGTGGGGAATGATGTCCAAGCCAAAAACAGCCGAGGGCGGGACTTTGACCTTACACACATGGAGAAAGGTGGAAAGTGTAACTCCCTGAGAGATTCGGGCTGCCCTGAGCAGGGCCCCAACAAGTTGGACTGTTTTTACCGCCCACCCCTGGATGTGCTTTGCCCATGTACCCCTATTCAAAAAGGTTACCCCCAGATATGTAAAGGCTGTTACCACTTCAAGTGGTTGCTTCACGATTTCCCACTTAACTGAGGACTTACGACCCCCCACAATCATGATTTTAGATAGGTTTGGTAATAACCCATTGATGGTACAATATTCATCTAATCCCCGTATCAAGCGTTTTAAACCTACTGCTGTCTGGGATATAAGCACTAGATCATCCGTGAATTGCAACATATTCAAGTGGTACCCATCAATTATGGGGGCATGAGTGTTATCCACCTTCAGACATTTAACAAAATCTGCCAGATAAATGTTAAACAGTAACAGGACCAAGACGTACCCCTGTCTAACTCCCCTCTGGATAGTGATGTCCTTGCTTAGCTGGTTGTCTGTTTTCACTCTTGCTCGATTGTTAAGAGTATAGCTTGATTATGAGTGACAGCAACTTATTACTGATCCCCAGAGTGGTTAGCCTTACCCAGAGCCTAGCCCGGGGAACAGAGTCAAAGGCTTTGGTTAAGTCTACGAACGCCAGGTATAATTTACCCTTCCTAATCTTCTGATATTTATGGATTAGGTGCTGAAGTATAAAACAGCAATCTATTGTCGATTTTTCTTTACCAAAGCCAAACTGCTCTTGGGGAATAATTGACTGCTTCTCCACCCACTCCTCTAGTTGCTTCAACAGGCACCTTGCGAATAGTTTCCCCACAACTGACAGTAGTCTTATGGGCTGGTAACAGGCTGGATCTGTAGCTGAGCCTTTTTTTTTAAATTGGAATAATCCAGCTCTGCTGCCAAGAGGAAGGGATCCTCATATGCCTACTGATACTATCAAACACCTTACTCAGCAGAGGTGCCCACCACTGTGGTGCTGCCTGCAACATCTCTGGTGTGATGAGGTCTGGTCCAGGAGCCTTATTGGGTTTTAATAGAAAAATTAGGTCAAGTATCGAGTCTCTAGAGAAGGCCACACACCACACACACCCCGGCTCAGAAATCGGGGATAGCTCATCTCCCCTGCACCCTGCCTGGGTCGGGGCATCCAGCTCATGGGGCTCCTTGTACAGTTGGCCAAAAAGGTCCTCCCAGGCAGCCCTGGTTACCCTGAAGCTGGCAGCCCTTGACTGAGGATTGATTAGCCCATTAAGGATATGCCAAAATTGGTGAAGATTCCCTATCCTCTGGACAACAACCAAGTGCACCCAGATACCATTAAAATAAATGGCCCTCTTATTTTTTATCATTTGCGCGTAGGATGCTCTATCCTTGAGATACTTCACTCGGCTATCGAGCTTGAAGTCTCTGACCCCAACACTTCTTAGAGGCGGTAAGCTGGATCTTTAAGGCTTTGTACTCCCAATCGTACCAGGGATGTTCCTGCTGGTGGGGTTGTTTGGCTTTCTTTATTAGAAACACCTGGTGAAAGCTACTAATAACTTCTTCGTATCTCTGTAGGATAGTTGAGAGGTCCTGTGTAGCCATTATTTGGGAGCTCAGCCCTTTAAGCTTCTCGGTAGCGGATAGATTACAAACTTGGACAATAATTGAAGCCTGAGAGATCTTCCTAACCTTCTTAGCTGGATCCCCAAGGGGGTGTTCCTCCTCTGTAATTCTCACCCATCCCTGACCTACAATGTCCACACTGAAGACCGAATGATCACTCTCTGGTCTGGGGGTCAGCAAAATTTTTTGGAGCCTGCCAATAGATTCGCAATTTGTTAAAATTAAATTGATGGCGCTCCTTCCCTGGGGACCTATGAAAGTACTGCCCCTCACCAGATCTCTAAGCAGATCTGCCCCTATTATTGTAAGGTTGGCATTATAAATAAGAGATTCCAGCCGAAGCTCCATACGGCTTCTCGCCTCTAAGGGCATTGAACATTCACTAACCCCCTCCCCATGGGGTATTCTGTCTTGTTCTGCCCCCAAAGGGGTATTCAGATCCCGACTAAAACAATAGTTGCCATAGAATATTGGTCTTGTATCTCCAGAATGGCACCCTCAAGAGTCTCCCAGACATCCTCTTGATAGTATTTAGATGTCATAGGTGGTATATTCACATTAAACAACACCATCCATTCTGCCTGGCTTGGCCCTAATTTAAGAATGCCCTGCTGAAATTCTGGCCTTCCCGAGTGTAGAGTAGCAAAATTTCCCCCCACCCCCTTAGCTATAAAAATTGCTCGTCCACCTGAAGGCCGCCCCTTGATGCCCTTTTTTTGACCACTGTGGAAAGCCCCATCAAACCTTTCCAACTGGAAAGAAATCTCCTGCAAGAGCCATGTTTCTTGAAAACATACTAGGTCAAAATTGGACAAGAAGCCCCCTCAGTCTGGGTTATCTAATTTGGCCCTAAGGCCCATAATATTCCAAGAGGCCAGTCCCAACTACACATGGCTGGGAAGTACAATTATTGTTCTTGGCACTGAGTCTTAGATCGTCAAGCCTTGCCAGTATCTCACGCAGCTGGGTCTTGATTGTAGCTACCAACGCTTTACATATTACATAAAAGTAAAAACAATGTAAACAATTTAAAACAATTTAAAACTAAGTTATTTTAAATAATATTTTAAAAATTTAAATAGGGGAAGGAAAAAGGGAGGACAGAATACATTAAGGGAACCATCAGTGGATCCTAAAAGCACCTAGAGAATAAATATGTTTTCAGGTACTTTTTATTCATTTTATTTATTTATTTTATTTATTTAAATTTATATCCCACTCCTCCTGCCCTTGGGGCAGCCCGGGGCAGCGAACAACATTCAATAAAAATATTTTTAAAATTTAAACAATTTAAAATTACAAAATGTGGGGGAATTCCACAGCACAGGGACGGCCACCAAAAAAAATCTAACATCGGTGGCCACCCGCCTCGCCTGGGGAACCTCCAAAAAGGCTCCCATGGACGATCTCAAGGGTTGCACGGGCACATGGGGAGCGAGGCGGTCCCGCAGATAAGCAGGGCCCAGGCCATGAAGGGCTTTAGAGGTTAAAACCAGCACCATGAATCTGGTCCAGTGCTTTATAGGCAGCCAGTGCAGAGCCCAGGGCACTGGTGTCATGTGCTCTCTGCGACCCACCCCCATCAGGAGACGGGCCACGGCATTCTGCACCAGCTGCAGCCTCCGGACCAACTTCTCGGGCAGCCCCACGTAGAGCGCATTGCAGTAATCCAGCCTTGAGGTGATGAAGGCATGGATGACAGTGGCGAGGTTGGAGTCTGAGAGATACGGCCGAAACCGCCGGACAAGATGTAACTGCCGAAACGCACTCCCCATCAAGGCCACAACCTGAGATTCCAAGCTGAGCTGCGAATCAAGGAGCACACCCAGACTCTGCACTTGAAAGACCATGGGGGGGTGAACCCACCCAACAAGAGATTCAACCACCCCCAGGCCCCCCAAGGCCTCGCCCACCAACATCACCTCCGTCTTGTCAGGATTCAATTGCAGATGGCTC
>QEPC01007204.1:758850-816263 GCA_003113815.1 Sphenodon punctatus
CACCATCTGAAACTGATCCCACAAAACAGGACAGGATGGGGCATCCATAGCCCCAAGATGATCCTCTGCAATAACTGTGGTGCTGAAATCGTGGCAGATGCGAGTGATCTTATCTACAAAGTACTCGATAAACCGGTCACAGTGGTCATTGGATTGCTCCAGGTCCAGGTGGAGGCAGGCAGGACTGACCAAGCCTTTCATCACCGGGAAAAGCTCTGCTGGATGTGACTTTGCAGATGCAATAAGAGCAGCAAAGAACTGCACTGCCACAGCATAGGCCTTTAAACTGCTCTTATGGTGCGATCGATCATACTGGTCGCACATCTGGCACCACCAGCGCTCTAACCACCTGCTCTCCCGCTTCAAACACTGCAGGCCCTCGGTAAACCAAGGAGACCTGCAGGAGACTCGGGAGGGCAGCGGACGCCTGGGAGCCACTCTGTCAGTGGTCTCAGCCAACAAGGTGTTCCAGAAGGCTACGAGATCATCGACCGAGCGGGTGTCAAGGTCCAGGGGAAACTCCCCCAGAGCATTCCGGAACCTATCCGGTTCCATAAGTCTCCGGGGGCGGACCAATCTAATAGGTCCTACACCCTGCCGGGGGCTAACATGCGCCAGGATGCACGCCTTAAGGAGGTAATGGTCAGACCATGACAAAGGCTCTACCCCCTAAGCATTATCCAGAGGTATCATCATGTTTTTATTTGGCCAGGTGTTGGTCTGGTGGGGATAGAACTTGCAGGGTTTTTTTTCTTTTTTTAGGCAATTTTTATATTTCAAACATTTTATTGTTTTATATATCATATGTTGTTTTATATATTCTTGCTTTCCCTGAGACTTTAAGGATAGGTCACGCTACAAATTGAAATAAACAAATACAAAAAAATACCCCAGCTACTGCAGGGTTCTGTTAAGCTATCCTATTAAGTTCAAATAAATTGTGCTTTTGATTGCATTGTTTGTGTTTTCCCTTTAAGAGAATCCTCTTTGGAAAGAACAACTCCCTCCCCCCCCCCGCCCCAGCCCCAAACACTGTCAAGAGAAGCTTGGTTTTATTTTCACGTTGTAGCTGCAAAACTGTATCGGGCGGCACCATCTGAATCCTTTTCTTACAGTTCTTTTGTGTCTCTCCTTTGCAAGCAAAAATGAGCACATTCAGCTGTGAGAGAAAGAGGGGAAATCAGATTGGATTGGATTGCTTTGGGATAGGCGGCATGGCATGGTCTTTTCTTTCTTTCTTTCTGTTTTCCCTCCTGAAATTTCAGATAGCCTAAGAAAAAAAATAGAAGCAGAGACAAAAAAAAAAAAAGGCAGGCGGACAAAAGTAAGGAATACACCTTCCATCTAAAGGCTATTAAAATAAACCCCACCAGAAATGTAAATAGGTCCTTTCATAAAGCTATTTTTTGTATCATTCCTTCAGCAAATTTAAGGACTTTTTCCTTTCTGTTTTTTTGAGTGAGTTTAGTTCTTTGGAAGGGGATGGGCTGATAACAAAGGCATTGGCTAGAGGCAGTTATAATGGGAGCAGGGGGCTGTGGACACATTTACTGATCTCAAAACAGCTCTCTGTCAGTCCTGACCTGCCAGCCTTTTGCTATTTCAGTCCTTGCCCCTATTATTCACAACTCTGGTAGTGAACCTCAAATCCTGGCTTGCAGCTCCCCGCCACACTATTCTGACGATCCTTAGGTTTGACCTGGAGCCTCCCTATGATTCAGTCCTGGAATCCACCTGACAGAGCTCTGTCAATACACCTTGCTTGTGACCTGGACCCAGGAGCCATGTCAGTACTGAATCTTATGCTTTTCCCATCTCTTCTAAAACAAGTAAGATGCTCACTCTTAAAATGGCTTCATTGGCCCATATTAATCAGATAACTCTGGGATATACCCAAATTATTATTAATGATTATTATAAGCACTTGTATAGCGCCAGCTGTGTACCTGGTGCTTTACAGAACAATGAGATGGACGCGGTCCCTGCCTACGGCTTACAATCTAAAAGACTCGGAGGGGTGAACAAGGAGAGGGGACATAGGGAGAGACAAGTGAAAATCAGGGTTAGGATGTAACCTGCACCAAAACAGTTTCCAGGTCCAAATTGGAATTTGAACAAACTTCTCCAAAAGCAAAATACATGTCCTCTCGAGGCCAGCGTACTTCTTTCTTGCTGCTGATCATACATACCTCCATTAGGACTGAACGAGCAGCCCAATTTGTTTCTTGTGAGTGAAACTCACAAACTCAAGTACCAGAACCAAGGTCTCATCCCAAGATCTCGATCCTAGTACGAGTTCTCTGTGAGAAACAAACAAACAAAAATTATCCGCAACACTTAACCAAATGGCAGCTTTAGTCTGCCCACACTTAATGTCTGCCACACTTAACCAAAATGACAGCATTAGTATCACTGCCATTTTGGTTTCAGGGCAGCTGATTGCACAAACCCAACAGCCATTTGCGCATGCACAGTGATTTTTGTTTGTTTGGGGGTTTTTTGTTTCTTGCTGAGAACTCAGCAAATCAATCCCACTTCTTGGTTCATCCCAGAATGAACCGAGAACCAGGATTTAAACAAGAATGGTTGCTTTTGCGAGCTCTCGTTTCAGCCTTAGCCTCTATCCTTCTGCTACATAAGAACATAAGTAGTGCCATACTGGGTCAGATGAGACCAATGGTCCATCAAGCCCAGCATCCTGTCTCCGATAGTGGCCAATCTCTTCCTTTTGGGAAAGTACCCAAGAAGTCACAATGGTCAATCCGTTCCCTGTTATTCCAACCCCCAACAGTAAGAGGTTACATCCCCAAAACCTACTTGCCTAATAGCCATTAATGGACATATCCTCCAAGAACTTATCCAATCCCTTTTTAAAGCTAGTTCCACTACCAGACGTGACCACTTCCTCTGGCAGTAAGTTCCACAAATTAATTATGCACTGAGTGAAAAAATACTCTCTCATTTGTTTTAAATCTGCTCCAAGGTAATTTCATGGAATGTCCCGTTGTTCTAGTACTATTTGAGAGGATAAATAACCGCTCCCTATTTACGTGTTCCACACCACTCATGATTTTATAAACTTCTATCATATCCCATCTCAGTCATCTCTTCTCCAAGCTGAAGAGTCCTAACCTATCAAGCCTCTCTCCATACGGGAGCTGTTCCATACCCGTGAACATTTAAAAAAATTTAAATAATAGTTTTATTGTTTTAACTTTTTTTACTACAAATATAGCTCAAACAGTGCTTACATTTGTTTCTTCTATTAACTACAATGTTGACAACACTTAGTTTTCATAATAAAAGTTTCCGTTAGAAGTGTCTTTGTTAGAGAAGTCCTGGTTTCCCGCTGACTAGATGTAAAAGTCGAAGAGGAATGATCTCTCCGCTGTGAAGGCCTTTCCTTCTGTTACTCCTAGACATGGCAGTCACACCACTGTGAAGTCTTCATTGGTGCCTTTTAGTTCTCTGTTCATCTTTTCCATGGTTAAAAAGTACCACATTTTATTGAGCCATTCAGACTCCAATGATCCTTCTAAGGAGCGCCATCTCCTGGCAATTACTCCACTTGCTGCTAGAAGGAGTACATAAAGAGTCTTGGTGCCTTTTCATTAGGGGAACTCTTGGGAATGGGCCCAATAAGGCCATCTTGGGTTTAAAAGGTATAATAAAACCTGTCATTTTCCCATGTATTCCCATATTAACCTCCAAAATGTTTTGATTTTACAGCATTCCCACCAGCAATGGAGATATGACCCTTTCACTCCACACCCTCTCCAGCCTTGTCCCGTTTGAGCCTCCTCTTTCTTCTTAAATTCAGAGAGTGTTAAGTAATACCTCATAATTAATTTAACTCTAGTTTCTCTCATCTCTAATGAGGAAGCACACGTGTTCATATGGTTAATAATATCCTTTTTACTTGGATCATCAAATTTCGTTTTAAGATTTCTCTCCCATTTCTCCAGGTAACTAACCTCTTTTGGGTACCACAAGCTTTTTAGTTCCACGTAAATCCTACCTAATCTTCCTCTATTTGCAGCTCTTTCAAATATAATTTTTTCCACACTGTGTGGTGCACTGCTATACTGATCTATCTTGCTTAGCACGCTAAAAGCGCTTCGTAGCTGGAGATACTGAAAGGGGTCTATTTTGTCATGTAATTTTGCCTCTAATTTCTCACAGGTAATAAAGTGCTCCTTTTCAAAGAGGCATTCTGCTCTGGTTATTCCTTCTTGTTTTAGTTGTTCCCTTAATTTTTGTGCCCAGTGTTGCTTGGAAAGGGCACACAGGCCTTTGGGGGAGTATGGCGAAGCTTCCTTAATTCCTTTAATTTTTCTAAGAACTTGTTTCCAATTCCCTTGATCATTTTTGATGCCATTCTCTTTACCTTTTCTAGTTCTACTATGTCTTTTTTGAGATGGGGTGACCAGAACTGCATGCTATAACTCCAAGTGTGGTCGTACCATAGGTCTATACGGCATTACGGTATTTTCGGTTTTATTCTCTGTCCCTTTCTGAATGATTCCTAACATGGTTTGCTTTTTTGACCACCACCACACCCGATGCTATTCTCTCTCCCTGCTATAGTGCCTCCATTTCCCTTTCTAAACTTGAAATTAATATTCTCAGCAAATATTTTATCCAATGATTTTGTCCACTTCAGCTTGTGCCTGATGAAGTGGATATGAATCTCTATTTGGTTCCTGCTTTGTTTCCTGAAACAAATATCTGTTCTAGCTATTTCAGACAATTTTGGTGTTTTGGTTATTTTGTTTCAGTATTCCTAGTGCTACTGTGCACTAAAAACTGGTGTGCAGTAGCTTTAATAGTGCCCCGTGAAGTAACTGAAATATCAAAATGACCAAACCAAAAAGTCAAAATACCAAAATAACTGAAATACCTAAGCTGAAATAACCGAAAGATAGAATATGCGAATACTGTTTCAGTGGCGAATAATTATTATGATATTCCAAAATACTATCTGAAAATGGTAATAATATTCACAAATATAAAAAGTTTGTTTCAGTAAGCAACACACAGCAAATAAACAAAAACTGGGGTTCACACTTTGTAGAGTCACCAAAATGGCTGCCAGCCTAGTCCAGATCAGGGGTGTCATTACTGAAAAATTCTGGGGGAAGCATTCTCCAACATACTTTCCCTCCACTGCCCCCACAGGCCAGACGCATTCCTCCTTGCACAGTCTAAGTAGAGTGAAGCCACAGAGATACCTTGTGACAGGGACGTGTGTTCATTGGGATTTCCCCATTGGCAGCAATGAGGAAACTGAAGTGAACATGGGTCCCTGCTTTGTGACAGCTGAGGTGGTTCTCCCTTCTCCTGGAGTCTCACCAGGAGTTGGTTTTAAGGGCAAAATAAACAGTTGCTGAATCTAGCAACATGGAGAGGGTGGCAGTCTCCTGGTCCCCCGGTACAGAAAAAGCAAACAGGCTGTCCCCTGCTTTGCCCAACAGCACTTTCCAGCTTCTAGCTGGAGTGCAGGGAAGAGATAGGAGCCTAGAGACAGCGCACAATACTTGTGTGGCTACCTCCAGTCTGTCCATCTCTCCTATACTGAACATGCTCAGAAAGGTACTAGAATACAGGGTATCAGAACGTGCAGGCAAATGCCCACTGATTTTATAAGCCATCTGTTAGAGGGGGGCTTGGGCAAGCCGGAGGGCAGCATAGAGCAACCCTTTGCACAGATGTTTCAAAGCAGAGCAGCTGAGCCACACCAGGAAGGCACTACCTGTAAACTCTTTATATGACCAATATATAGTGCCCATCCTTATGAGCAACACATAAAGGTACAACTGGCAGTAGTTCTGGTAGCTTTCCTGCTAGAGCTTTGGAAAGGCACTGGAAAGATTGGAGGTTCAAGCCTCCTAAAGGCAAGAAACTGCATGGAAATATCAGGGAATCCACCAGCCAGAGGGCGATTTGTCTTGTTTTAATAATGAAAGGGCAGCTCCAACTTTCACAACTTGAGTTGCATTCTACATCCATTTGGGTGAATAGGACCTGAGAGTTTGTGTTAAAAGGGTAACAGGAAAGAAACACAATGCAAGCTAGAACCAATGACACCTGCAAGCACAAAGCCTAGCTACCCAGCCACACCGGTAGCACCCTTACAAACAAATATTGAGCTTTCTAGGCACTATCTAGAGTTATTCTCCTGCTGGCTGACAAACACTCCTGCTAACTCTTTCTCCTATAACTCTGCTGGCAGACTAGGACACAGGAGACTGGTAGGTCAAGGGCTCAATTTTGGATTGTTTGGTAAGCTGAAGGTGTGATTTCTTGCATTTATAAATTTACTTTGGGAAACAATAATATAGGGTTTGCCTTCTGTGTGGTGGATTCGCTGATGTTTGACATGCAGTTTCTTTGCCTATTCCTATAGGAGACCTTGAACCTCCAAACTTTCCACAGCTCTACCAGGAGAGCTACAAGAACAACTGCTAGCTGTGCCTATCTACTTTGGTCATGAGGATGGGCACTGTATATTGTCGTATAAAGAGTTTACAGTTAGTGCTTTGAAAGGGCCCTTCTGGTGTGGCTCAGCTGGCCTACTTTGGGGCAGCTGTGCAAAGGGTCCTAGGTTTTATGCTGCCCTCTGTTTGCAGCCAAAGCCCTCTCTAACAGCTGGCTTATAAAATAAGTGAGTGTTTAGTTTATTCTTTCTCTTGTACTTGTTGGGTCCTGTATATTTGTCAGGTATACCCATTTTGGAGGGTACTCATGTCAGTTGTAAAACAGACTGATGATTGCAACTGAGCACAGCTGTGTGTGTGTGGAATCATAAACACATACCTTTCAACATCTGGAGCAACCAAAGAGGGACAAGCCCAGCCCCTTGGCCAATAAGCTCAGCACATCAGTGACTAAGCTCCCGCTCACACACTCAGATGCACACCTCTCCCAACATTCCAAGTGCATAAAAAAGGACAGACACTCTCCTGCTTAATTTCTTGTCATTTCATCATCTGCCCATCACCCTCTCAACTGCTTCTCCTGGGAGACAACCAGGAAAGAGGTGCCTGACTACCGGAGGCTTTTATGGTCTTTTTGTTTCTTTCTCCTGAATGAGGGGCTCAGCACCCAAAGAGGGACACTCCCTCCTAATTGGGAGCTATAAAAAAATACATGCACACACAGGGTGGGACCAGGGCATAATTTGTGCCCAAACTCAGCCCAGACACTTCTATTCATGCAAGGGCTCAGTCCCAGGCTAACATTTCTCCTAGACCCTCCAAGACTCCACCCCAGCCGGATGTAGAAGCACTTGCTTTATCCCTGTCTCTCCCCTGACAATGTTGGGGATGATTGGCACCGTGGCAAGCAGCTGAGCAGCAGCACTGCCAGCCTGGAATCATGGTCTCCATCAAGCTTAATCAGGCCATAACCAAGGGTTTGCAAAGTAGGGGGCAGGAAGAGGGGCTGATGGAGCCTCACAGGAAAGCTTCAGTAGCCCTGCCCTTCTGAGTAATCCCCATTTTTCTGGGGCCAAAAGGTGGGACCATGGGTATTGGAAGGGGGCACATTTTCATTTCCCCTTCCTGCTTGCTTCCTTTGGACCATGCTAAACTAGAAACAGGCAGGGAGAAAGGACTCCTTTGCCCCTTCTGATATGGCCATGCCCCCTTTCTGAGTGATGTGACATCACAATGCTCAGAGGGGAGCATGACCACGGCAGGAAGGGGAGGGGCAAAGGGACTCTCCCAGCCCCACATCTCTCTTAATTTAATTGTGCAGGCACCCCTGGGTAAGAGTCCTGGGGCAGGACTGAACCCTAGCATTTCTTTTAAAAATAGATGAGGCAGTGGAAGGCGAGCAAAAATACTCCTATCTATCCTAAAAAGTGGGTTAAAGCTAGTACTGCTCTTCGCCCCCCCCCCCCAGTCCTAGACTTCAAAGGCAGCCTTATCTCCTCCTCAGGCACACCCTAACCAGAGTAGGCCATGTGTACTTTGCTCTGAGACCAAACCAAGCTGGGAGGATGGGGCAACTGACCCATAGCAAATGACCCCCTGAGCCAAAGCTCATTGAAGTCTATGGAAAGGTTCCTAATGAGTTCAGTGGTCTTTTGATTCTGCTGAAAGTACTGGAGGAAAAACACCTCTGATCCTCACTTCGGGGTGGGGGAAGGTCTGAAGTTTATGGCAAGACTTTTGAAAAATAAGCATTTATTTAGATCCAGTTCTAGATCCTGAAACCACTGATGTCCATGGCAAAACTCTCCTTGATTTAGTAAGTAAGGATATATACTCTATTAGGGCTGTTTCATAAGGTGCATTGTTAGTGGGATAAGGAGGATGCCCATCTGATACTAATACCTCTAATGGTGTAGTTAGCTACCATCATGCATAGAAGCTGGTGCCAATATTTTTCAGAAGAAAAATGCTTACTCTAAAGTATTTATATCCCAGTGATGGAAAATGCATTTGATCTTTCTTCTCTGGAGATTCAATCTGGATGGAAATCAGATAACTTGTCCTTTCCATCAACAGAAGAGGATGAGGAAAGTTTGGAATAGTTTGTATTAAGTTGGAGAGATTTTGCAGCCACTTACAACTGTTTTTATAAGAGAAATGCTCTAGAGGTTTCTCTTGGTCTCAACCCAGGAGGTAACTTCTAAGTTTCAGCTTTTCTTCTAACTGACTGATAATGTCTTAACATGAATCAGACAAACTCAGCTTCCAAAAGCACAGCTCTGGCTGGGGTTCAAAGGGCACTGTGTTAGCTTCAGCTGAGAGAAAAGTTAAAGGCAGCATTTTAAGCAAGAGGCGTTAGCAAGAAAGCAATAATTTTTACTAGGTCAAAATTTAAAACTTGAGGGAGAACTTTGTAGAAAAGCAATTCAAGAAAATGGATCCTGTTGCCATTAAATGGGATTTATGTTCTTATATATTACTTCAATTTGTATCCCACCCTTTTCTTTAGGCTCAGGGTGGCTCACATTTCAACTTATTAACTTGAACCATTAACAAACTAACTCAACTAATAATCCTCACAACAACCCTGTGAGGTAGGTTAGGTTGAGAGATCTGTGGCTGGCCCAAGGTCACCCACTGAGTTCATGGCTAAGGCAAGCCTTGAATCAGGGGTCTTCCCCTATCTCCTGGTCTGTGCTCTTAACAAACTACACCACACTGGCTCTCAGATTTTGTAGATATGAACCTTCAGGAAGACCGTGCCACTGCTAACAGTTAGCTGGTGCTATGTATGTTGAGGATCACACTGCTAATCTGGAGAAACTGACAGCTGAGCAGCACAGTTCTAAACGTATATATGCTGACATTTCCCCCTAGCACCAGAATGAGTCCCATTCACTTCAGTAAGACTTATTCTGTCACTAGATGCAAATACTGGTACTAAATGGCCCAAGGATTGTGCTGACAGATCTTTTTTACAATCTCCCTCTGGATGCTACACTTCTTGATAGAATTGCCACCTTCACTGAAGGTTTTACCCAAAGAGGGTGGGGCACTGGGGCCACTGTAAAGGGGCAGGGCAAAAGGATCATCTCCTCCTTCGTCCCCTTCTCATGTAGCTATGGCCCCTTCAGAATGTCAGGACACTTCGCAAGGAGTGGAGCCAGGACAGAAAGGGGCAAGAAACAAGCCTCTTCTCCCTTTTCTGACATGGTCCTGTGCTTCCTCCCCAACCACCCTTCCTTGGGTTATCCAAGCACCCGTTGATACCTCAGGGAAATTGAGGCTTCATCCAGATCCTGAAGATGATACCTCAAAATCTGGAGACTGTGGGTCAAAGACCCAGAAGGTAGTAACTCAACCTCTAAGGTGGCATTTTCAAAAGTGATTTTGGAGCAGAGAACTGAATGTCAATCATGCCTGGGGACCTAAATAAAAGCCTGATTTTCAAAGGTACTGAGTGCCTGTGTCTTTCTTTGGCACCATGGAGATTGTCAGAAGTCAGCACAGTGGATGCTGAAGGGCACTTCAGGAAACAAGTTCACTTATTTAGGTGCTTGTGGAGAGGTGAGCCAGTCACTGTGGAGGAAGAAGTTAACTCCATTTAGAGACAGGCCAGTCAGGCTACTTCAATGGATCCAGATGGCTAAGGAGCCAAACTTGGAAACTACTGTGACTGGGTGAGGACCACACCACATATATAAAGGTGTGGCCCCTTCAGGGAAGGGAAAGCTAGAAAGGAGAATAGAAAACTAGTTCTTGTTCTTTGAGGAGGAAGAGTTCAGGGGGAAAGTGAGGCATTTTAGAGGCCTGCAAAACCAAGGTGCTGCAGGAGAACGGCAGGAATGGATGTGTTAGGGGAGAGGAGGCCTGGTTGTAGGTGCTGCTCTGGTTTAAGTAAAGGGCTGCCAGAGGAGGAAAGAGGTCTTCTAGGTGGCTGGTGTGGGCCCAAGGAGTGAGGAGTGTAAATATTAAATGTTTGAGATAATAGTCCCTGCTAAGAGTCAGACACTTAAAGGCTCTCCAGTCTGGGAAAAGATCTCTGGGACATCCTTGAAGATCAGGGTGGGTGGAGTGAATTCTATTTATTCTCTTATTCATTTGAATACATCCAAGCCCAAAGGGAAGCATTTATGTAGAACTGGTTGTTGGTCTGACTGCTGGGGAAACTGAGGCACAGAGTCCAGCCTCTAGGGCAGTAGTTCTGAGCTTTATGCCTGTGTGACCCTATTTTGAGACTTAAAGATAGTTCCATGACACCACACAGCACCAAAGATGTGAAAATATTGAAAAGTACCTGAAATATCATTTGTCAATTGTGACCCCTCCTCCCCCATCTCTAGTTGGTGTGATCCAGCTTGGGGTCATCATGACCCCTAGTATGGGATCAACTGCTCCTAGGGGATGAGGCTTGTTTCCTCACAGTCTTCAAATATGCATTGTGGCTCCAGCCTGTAGGTATTGAAAACTGACAGCTTTGCCTGTAATGTTGAATACAATAGTCATTGTGAAAAATATTTTGTCACCATCAGAAAAATGATAGTAAAATTTAATTCTAATCCCTATGAAGTTTCAGTGGCTAATAATATATTCTGCTTGCTGCTAGATCCAGCTTTCCTCTGACAAGTCAAAAGAAAATTCTGTTTCAGTCAAGAACTCTACATTGAAGCAGGGGTCTGATAATCAAGCTGGGGGGGAGGGGTTCTGCATCTAATCCTCTGTCACCAATGGCATGCCATGTAGATTTTGTAATTGGGTCCTAGCTGGTTATTTTTGTTGAGGATACCTGAGGCAGAAACCAAGGGATCTTGCTGTATGTGGTTAACAAGAAAAATAGTAAAAAAAAATATTTAAAAAAAAATCACAGGAAATTGTATAGACATTTAGGGTGTCAATATAGAGAGAATATGAAAGTACGCCTTGCATGCAGTCACTTTTTTGTTCATAACTATAGATAGTCTCTGTCCATTTCAAAAATTGTATCAAGCTCTAATTAATGATTATTCAGTGCCAGGCACATTGCAGGCCCTATACCAATAATTAAATAATAATAATTAATAATTACTAAAGGGGAGAGAAGCTAACATGGAACCTCAGTGTAGTGTTTATGAAGAATCTATTCTGTGATCCTATCCAGCACGCAAGAACAGAATACCCAGTGTTAGTAACAGATTCAGACAAATCTACCCCAATTTTTTAAGACCTGGAGGCAGGGAGCAGCTATTAACTAGAAGGTGTTGTACTGTGAGCAGCAAGAATAAAGTTTCCTGTCTGTTTTAATCTAAAAAGATTATATCATCTATGTCATTCCTTCCTGAAGTCCCCAGTGGACTGAGACAAAACACTCAGATCTGAGGTAAATTTCAATCCCCCATGTTAGAGAATTGTCCCAAATCAGAGGGTAAAATCCAAGCTCTTCCTTATTTAATGTTGACTGAATTTGAATCTTTGGATCATAATGACTCACCCATTCACTTCAGCTTCTGATTTATACTGTGAATTTAAAAGGCCTTCATTCAAATGAAAAGTGCAAAGCAGCCTAATACAGGCCAAGGCAAAAGAAATGTTGCAGGAACATCCAGTCCTAGGAGAATTTTGCTACTATCAGTACAAAAATCAGTAACTTTGGAGGAAATGACATGGTGGCAGACTCATCACAAGCATCAAGATTAGCTTCTTAATAAAACTCTTAAGCCAGTGTGGTACAATGGCTAAGTGTTCAGTACTTGGACCATGAGATAGGTAGGAAGGAAGGGGAACTCTGGTTCTAGTCTCACCTTAGCTAAAAACTCACTTGGGCCATGTCAGTCACAGCATTCTCTCAGCTTAACCTACCTCACAGGGTTATTGTGAGGATTAAAGTTTGTGTTTCTTAGTCATATGTAAAGTGCTCTGAGTGCCATGGCAGGGGGGTTCTCTATATAAAAGATTATTATTATTATTAATTATTTATTATTAAAATTGCAAGACTCACAATGAAATCTACAGAAAGTTTTTAGATTATTTTTTTTATTTCTTAAATTTTTTTAACCAAAAGCTTGAAAAAAATCATGTCCGTGAGCTCCAGTGGCTTAGAAACCTTGGGCCCCACATTGAAAAAACCATCCTTAAATTAGTTAAAAATCTGATGTTTTGCTCCCAATTCATGATTTTGAAGATTTAGGGATAGCAGATGCAGAGCTCAGCTTCTTTCAAACCTTCACCCTAATCAGCCTCTGAACTACAGCTGAAACAAATGTTCGTCATGAACTTTGAGTTCGAAAAATTGTGCCAATTGCAAATGCAACCAGAAATTCAAAGTTTGCAACGTGGAATTCATTGTGCTAATTCAGTATTTGGTAGTCACATTATTCGTTGTTTGAGACAATGTAACATGCTTATGTACAAAGTGATGGCTTGTGATTTCATTGCTTTCATTGACTTAGGACAGTGGTGGGGAATCTCCAGCCTGTGGGCCAAATATGGCACATAGCTAATTTTTGTGTGGTCCCTTTCCAATTCTTGGATATAACTCATGAATCTAGTCCCTACTCACAAGCTCTGAAAGAGTGAGCGCAGGAGAAAGGAGGAGAGTTTCCCTCATGAGCATACCTTCATGAAGATGGGATGATTTATGACATAGATCCATGATCTGGACCCTCCCCTTCTTTCCCACAACTTGAGCACACCCCTTAGCACCCCCAACTCCTAACTGGCTCATGGAACTTGTACTCATTTTCAAAAGAAGATGTCTCCCTCTGCATCCTCCCCCCCTTCCCAGTTTAGATCAAAGGAAGACTAGGGAATTAGTAAATTCGACCTAATGGTGCTAGGCAAGTCGTTGAACTAGCAGTCAAACTAGGTGAAGTCACACTAACCAAAGTGAAAATTTACCCTGAGATTTCTAAAAGGTGCAAATCCAAATTGGAAACTAATACCCACATTTTATTTGCAAATCCAAAAAGCTCTACGCATTTTTCACTCTAATCTGAACACTGGCTCATATGCAATACCAGGAACAGAGCAGCTGGCATCAAGGAACTGACTGTATTGCTCCATTATCCTGAATGAGAGAGATAAAATTAGAAGGACATATATTAAGTATTGATTGTGTGTTTAATAGTGGAGAGCGGCCAGGCAGTGCTTTGTGATTAAACCTTTTAAATAGGAAGAAATGTTTCCTTCCAGAAATATGAGAGCAGCCATTACTGGGTCAGGCCAATGGTCCATCTAGCCCAGTAGCCTCTCTCTAACAGGGGTCAGCACTGGATGTATCAGGGGAAATGCAAACAGCAAATGGAACAATCCATTCCCTGTCATGCTGCAAGCAGCCAAAGGTTTCCTCCCCAACCCCCACCCAAGATAGCTAATAGTTATTGATGGGGCCATCCTCTATAACCTTCTCTAATCATTTTTGGAGAACCCCCCTTCTACCACTGGCTTTCACAACATCCAATAGCAATGAGTTCCACAGGTTAACTCTGCATAGTGTGAAAAAGTACTTCCCTGTGCTTGTTTCAAACCTGCTGCCAGTTAATTTCATTGCGTCCCCCCTCGCTGTAGTATTTAGTAGCAAAGGTAAATAACCCGGGGGTGTAGTTAGAGTAGAATGGACCCCTTTGTCCTGCCCCTTTGCCCACCCCATAGGAGATGCATGTAAATGCCACTTTTATTGTTTATTTATTTATTTTACATTTCTATGCCACCCTTCCCACAGAGGCTCACATGTATTGTGGGGCTTGTGGCCCCACTAGGTGCAGACACACCTGCTTTACCTATGGTATCTATGCCCCTAAAATAACTACTTACTTTCTCGACACCGCTTATGATTTTATAAACCTCTATCATTTCCTCTCTCAGTCCTCTCTTTTATAAACAGAAGAGCATTAATCCCTTGAACCTCTTTTTTCCCACAGGGAAGCCATTCCATTCCATTGATCATCTTGGTTGCCCTGCCCCATACATTTTCCAGTTCTATTATTATGTCCTTTGCAGTATTCCAGATGTGGATGTACCATGGATTTACAAAGTGGACTGTGGTATTTTCTGTTTTATTTTTTTATTCCCTTTTTCCAATAATTCGTAGTTCCTCTCCAGGCTGGAGAGTGTTCGGTGGAGCCGGCCCTCCCGGCTTACTTATGCCTCAGAATTTGTTCCTCCATTTGTGTAAACACCTTCCTTTCTTCCCCTTACGCTAGGAAAATTTCTGTTTTCACCCCACAGGGGAAGAAGTCTTGTTCCTGAGACCCACTGAGCAAACCCCAGTGTAGTAGCAAGCAACTAGTGTTACCACCACTGCAGCCTCCGGGTTTTGATACATCTCCCGACTCAGGGTGAGATGCAAGAATTTATTTTTTCAGAGGAGGCAGTGGCTGGGAGTCTAGGGTGGCCAGGTATGCAAACTTTAGAGGACACTTATGAGAAATGCCAATGCAGTCCTGCAACCTGTATTTCTCATAAGTGTCCTCTAAAGTTTGCATACCTGGCCACCTTAGTGGAGTCACATTGGAAAGGATATGAGATAAAGAGGCTCTCTCACCTCTTTCCTGACATGGCCCCTGCCCTTTCCAGGTCAAAGCATCTGAAAAGGTGGTAAGTGTAGTGGCGCAACATCCAGGGCTGGCGGTATGGAGGATGGGGCTAGGATATGGCCTTCACAAACCACAGCACTGCCTGCCCTCTCCCAGAATTGCTTCCTCTTGGAAGCCCTGACCTGACCCATAGGGGTGCTGCACCAGGAATTTGGAGGAGAGGGGAGAAGCTCCATTGCTGAGGAAAGGCCTACTTTCCCTCCCACTGCTCTGTGTGGAATGGTATCCTTATGGCTCCAGCTGAGGCTTCTGGAAGGAGAGAAGGGAGGGGAGGGGGCTTTTCTGGCTGTGCTGCTGCAGCTGCTGCTTGGGTGGGGGCCCACCCTGTCCCCTTGACCCCAATCCCAGGATGCACTTTCCCACCTAGGACACTTATCAGGACCCTTTCCCTCCCCACAGGGCCCAGGGCCACAGCCCCATCTGGCTCAGCATAAAGCTAGGCCTGGCCACATCTCCCATGTTCTTGTCTGGGTCTTGTCCCCCACCCTGAAAGAAGACACGAACACCGTTTTGTGGAGTAAATCAGGCCGCACCGTATTTTATTATTATTCTCCTTATCGGGGAGGAAGGGGCTATCCCCTTCCGGGTCCTATTCACCTTAACTATTCCTAACTTAGGTAGCGTAAACTTAAGGCGGTCTGATGTCCCTCAGTACCGCTCCATGTCACCTATAGCTGCTGCAATGTCACACCTGCCCGGCCGCCCCCGGCCGGGTCAGGCGGCCTTGTCCTACCGTGACCCAAGGAAGGAATGAGGGCAGGCTGCGAGAACCCTGGACCGCCCCTGTCCTAAGGTCTTCCGCCAGCCCGCCCCCCTTCCTGGGTTCAGCGCGATGCTGGCTGGCAAGCTCTAGCATTCGCGTGTACCCCATCTCTTTAAGGAGATGACCTGGCAGCAGACTATCCCTACCTAACTTCCTGACTTGCCGGACCCCTGCCACTAGAGGCTGCCAGCGTAGCTTGGCTAGCCTCGCTCCCCCCTCCCCGATTAGCCTAGCAACATGGACAATTTCTGCTGTATCGCTATCAGGTACAGCTCCAATCCTTCATCCGATAAGTGCACTCCATCAGCCCGAAATAGCTCTGGCCGAGAAAACTTAATTGCCGGGTGCCGAATCGTATTTCCTCCCAAATCTGCCACCAACCGCTCAATTTCCTTATTTACTTTTTTCCTGGCCTTGTCCACCTTGCCCGGGCGCACGGCGTTCCGCCAACGAATCCTTTCCAGCATCTCAGACCATATTAACTTGGTACCGGGGAGAAGTCTCCTGACCTCCCAGAGGTCCCGCTTTATGCTGGTGGCCAGGTGTAGACCTGTTTCCACCGGTAAATTATTCTCCCCCAGGTGTATTACCAGTATGTCTGGATGCGTCGTTCTTGCCAACTCATGGACCACCGGTAGAAGCTGAGCCCATTTCATGCCGCTTCTTCCCCTCCAGGTCACTTCGGCAAGATGCCCCAGACCCAGCTGGGTTCCCCAATACGAGCGTCCAGCTCGTTTTCCGGCCCAGTAGACCATACTGTGGCCGACGATCACAACTCTCTGTTGACGTGATGATCGCTCCCCTCCTGTAGAAACAGACCTGATTATCAAAGCCAGCGCCTGTTACGGCCCTCATAACCATGGGACCCCTCACCTTCACAACGTGACCTTCCGCACATACGCACGGAAGGCACTGGATTTCCATCTTCCTATGTTCTTTACCTGTTCCTCAGACAGGCCAGCAGCTGCCGCACTACTTGCAGCACCTATTCTAAAAGAATGACTGCTAAATTCCTGCGGGGGAAGACCAGCCCTCTTAAGAGCTTTCCTCAGGACTGCCGCGAATTGATATCTGGAAACCCTCGCCCCAGATCGGTGAATAAAAAGCTGCCCAGGCCATGGGGGACGAACCGCCAAATAGGCCTCAAGTGCTACCACCGGGCACAATTGCACCTCAGAGATGCGCACCAATTTTACCTGCTGTCCCTGACACCGTTGATCAGTTTTGGACCCTCTAAGCCAGACGGTCAAGCCTTCAGCCCCCACTTGGATATCGTTAATACCCAATACGAATCCCCCTGTTTCTGAAGACCTAACAGCCGCAATCTCACTCACCCGAAATGCCCCAAAGAATGCCAATTTGAACATACTGTCAAATATTGTGGCCTCAAATGATGAAAAACAAACAACAGGCAACTGCCCGCATACTTGCAGCAGTACCTCGGGTGTGATAGGCTGCCTATTGTCTGGCTCCCTAGGGCATTCCCTTTGCCACCCTTCCAGCATTTTCCTGACTAAAAACCCCGCACTCGGGGATGTGAAGCCCGCTAATTTATTATAAAATGCCAAAGCCGCTAACTTTCCAGATATCGTCCTGGGGGCCAGGCCCTTCCTCCTTAAGTGGACCGCAAACTGTATGGCCTGTGCCTCAGTTATTGGGAACTGTGTCCCCCAACCTTTGTCCTCGCGGAAGTTCTGGAACTCTCCTAGGGCTTGGGAGTAGGCCGCTCTAGTGCGGGGCGCTAGTGACCCCTGCACTGCCTGGAACATCTCTACTGTCCAATGTTCCACATCCCTTGAGGAAGTACCTCCGGTTCCTGTCTGGCCTCGGGTGCCAACTGCCTGAAACGCTCCATCTGCTGGCGAGAGAGTGCGTCAGCAATCCCGTTGCTAATGCCCGGGACATGCCTGGCTGAGAAAAGAATATTACTGCCGAGGCACTGGCGTACGAACGCTCTCACCAGCCCCATTACCCTTCTGGAATGGGACGACATGGCATTTATAACCTGGACTACCGCCTGGTTGTCACACCAGAACAATATTGTTCTGTTGGCAAACTCCCGTTCCCATATGTAGACAGCCAGAACTATAGGAAAAAGCTCAAGAAACATAAGGTCCCTTGTCACTCCCTCCTGTACCCACTGTTCCGGCCATGGTGCGGCGCACCATTTGCCAGCCCAGTATAACCCGAACCCCACGGAACCGGCCGAGTCAGATTGGACCTGAAGCTCAGCTTCCAATAACCACCTCCGCCTCCACATGCTGACTCCATTGAAGTTGTGAAGGAAATGGCTCCATGTCCTAAGATCCTCCCTCATTTCTGCAGTGACCCTGATGTGGTGATGCCCCAACTGATTACTGCCAACCTTTTCGTACAGTCGGGACAGGAAGGCCCGCCCTGGTGCTACCACCCTGCAGGCGAAATTAAGACTTCCCAACAGCGCCTGCAACTGCTTGACTGTTACTTTGTCCTTCCCTGCTACCCAATCCACTTCTTTCACTAGGGCTTCTAATTTATCCAACGGCAGGCGTGACACCTGTTCGTTGGTATCCAACTCAATCCCTAGGAATGTTAACACTGTAGCCGGGCCAACCGTTTTTTCGGGGGCCAAGGGGACACCCAGCTCACTAGCTAGCTCCTTAAATGTTCCCAAAACCCTTTGGCATTCACCCGTCCCATGCCCCCCAAGGAACAAAAAATCATCGATATAATGAATGATATATCGTGATCGTGTTCTCTGGCGTATCAACCATTCGAGCAAGGAGCTGAAACGCTCGAAGGCCGAACAAGAAATCGCGCACCCCATTGGCATAGCTTTATCGAAATAGAATTGGCCTCTGAATTGGAACCCCAGAAGCCTGAAGCTTGAAGGGTGCACTGGCAGCAGGCGGAATGCTGATTTAATATCACATTTCGCCAACTGCGCTCGCAACCCACACTCCCTTGCCAGCCCTACTGCCGTATCGAAGGAAGCGTATTGAACCGAGCACAGTTCGGCCGGGATCGCATCATTCACCGACCTCCCCCTTGGGTAGGACAAGTGGTGGATGAGGCGAAATTCCCCCTTTTGCTTCTTTGGTACTATGCCTAAGGGCGACACGTGCAGGTTAGAAAAAGGACGCTCTGCAAATGGGCCCGCAATGCGACCCTCAGCAAGTTCCCTGGCAATCTTGGTGGCCACCAAATCCTCGTTACCATACACAGACTTGAGGTTTGTTACCCACCTTCTAGTCTTATCAAAGCTGGCCGGGATGAGGAAACCATCCCGGAAGCCCGAAATCACGTAGGCCACCTCGTTCGACATAGGGCAACCTCTTAGGGCACGCTCCAATGCCTTATAACTAACTGGGGTTGGGGCCCTTTCCTCCACCTTGCTGTAGGGAGCCAGCCGCTCCCGGCCTCGCTGGCTGTCGGCCTCTGGAGGATGAACGCACCCTGCTGCACTGAACCCCTGGGTGCCCTCCCCCGCACTGTGAACAGGCGTGCCTAAAACGGCACGGGGAGCGGGCGCAACCCCCAGCCTCATTGTAGTCCCAACATAACCCCTTCTTTTGGTTGCTACGGCGCCCGCTTGAGCGAAAGGGCTCATTCATCGGGGCTACCCCACCCTTTGCTAGAGTGTGACCACTGTCCGTCCTATGCACTCCTGCTACGCTGGACATGCACTCCAGCCAGAGGTCCTGGGCATAAACGTCCCACCTCAAACCCGGAGTTATTGCTGCCCGTTTCCTGAACCCCTCATCGTAGCACAGCCATGCACCCGGGTTGCCGGTGTCAAAGGCCCTGCGCACGATGTCCTGGTATTTTAAAAGTTCTGCTGCCCTTTCTGGCGAAGCTTGAACCATAACCCCCAACAGTACCGAAAAGGAAGCAGACCAATTGGTCCAGTTCTTTTCAACTTTGGGGTGTTTAAACCGTTCTTTTTCTTTGTCCTTCTCACTACTGTTGGGATCAAGGACTGGCTCAGTATACAACAAGGAGAATACATCCACGTACTCCCCTTTCCAAATCTTATCCCTAGTATGCTGTGCCAAATGAGCCCCAATGGGCGCCCCCAAGGGCGCCCATGTTCCCTGCTCTGCGCGGGCCGGCATTGCCAACTCCGCCCTATGGGGACATGCCCCGCACGCCCCAGAGACCAAGCTATCATGCCTCGAGCCTTGGCTTGTGCTAGCCCCGATATCAAAGACCGACTGGGAAACATCACGCATCCCGCCCGGCTCCTTGCCTGGCCAGGGGACCCAAGCCCCAACCCAACCAAGACGCCTATTAGCCGCTGGAGCGGCCTGGGGAGCCCTTTCTTTATCACCCCCCGCCTCCAGGCCACACTTGCAGGTGCTGCACTGCGGGCACTTACCTGCCATGCCTTGGCTAACACTGGCACCCCCGGTCGATGGCTCCCCCGACACTGGGCCTGGCTGTGACCCCGGCCTCCGATCCGCAGAGCTCTCTGCTCCACGCCCGTCCGTCCTGCCGAGATCGCGGGTGCTGTCCCGCACTGCTGCCGCTCGGCGCACCCCTTCCATTGCTGCCACACGACTCTCAAGCGCCGTGAATTTGCCCATGAACACGTTGAGCGTTTCGAGGACAGCCGCCAGCTGGTCACCCCGAGGTCGATGGGTCGGTGGTTCTTCAACGAGTTCCCTGCTTGGCGACAAAGAACGCCTTCCCCCCCGCCGGGGCGAGGAGGAAGGCCCAGCCTGGGGCGGTACCCCCGACCCCACTGCTTCAGGGGGTCCGGCCCGTAAATCCGTACCCTCGCGGGGCGGGCCCCGGCCCCCTTGAGGAGCCCCAGGGACTACCTCCTCCCTATCCCTAAACTGGGGAGGAGGCAGCAGAATCCCCGTGCTCGCCCCGACCCAAGACCCGTGCGCCTCCCTTTCCTCGGCATCGGGGTCAACTCGGGTCACACCTAAGCTCTCACCTCCCACCGTATTGCGTGGGTTAGGTCGCTCCAATGATCCCTCATCTCCTGCAGACACATCGTGTCCTGCTACCCCTATGAGGATTGGCACCCCCTCGCCTCGGGAAGCCCCAACGGGCAGTCCCTCCCCCCTTTCTTCCCTCCCCTCACCAGACGCTAAGGTGTTAATAATACCTTCACACCCCGACATTCTGGCCTGGAGGGATTCCAAAACTTCCTCCACCCGCTTGGCCAGAGACTTTTTCGCAGGGCCTTTTCCTTTTTTACCCCCGCCCCCTTTCTTCATCATTGATTAATGGGCAGGCCAGATAAGGCGACTGCAAGGTCCCAACAACGAGCACGGGCCTACGCACTTGCACCCTGTCCTCGTTGAGGAATAGCCTCCTCTGCCGCGTGGCACCACGTGCCCCCCCTTTTTCACCTATCACCTGGCCTCACCAACGCTATCCCAAAAACCACACTTGGAACCACCGCAGGGAGTGGCGTCCCCGCCAGCCCCACGTTAAGGGTGAGGGGGGGGGGAAGCTCCTCAAACTACCCTACTGATCCAGCCAGCCTATCCAGGCACGGCACTTGGCTGTGGGCGGGGGTGTGTGTGGAAGGCACCCCACCTTCCTACTAGTTTCCCACTACACTGAATCCCCTAAGGGCCTCGGGCACAAACCTCGCCTGGGAACCCGAGACACGAGCACGCTGCTTCCACGTTGGATCCTTAGGCGCGAATGCCCCGATTCGCGCCTAACACAAAATGGCGGCCGCGAGCTCCCGCACCTCGCGAGAGCTCATTTCGCGCCGCTTTTCCTAACCCCCCACGTGCCGTGCGCCGACAAGCAACGTGCCTTCCTCCAGCTCAGCGGCGGGAGGACAACGGCCGCCGCCCCCGAGCCGCCCCCCCGATCGGGGAGGGGCCGGGTAGGCGACGAACATTCTTGGGGCCTGGTCGGTTCTCCTCTCCTCCCCTGTTCAGCCAGCCCAGCAAGGTGCAGTGACTCCCATGTTCCTCCCAGCCTCACTGGGCTCAGGGCTGGCTGCTGAGAGGTGCAGAAAGGTTGGGCTGGCCTGGAGCCTGTGAGCATCCTGTGCAGGAGGAAGGGAGGTGAGGCTTCCAGGCTGATATGTTGCTCCTACATGGGCCCCAGTTGTGCCCTTGCTGTGCTTACGCAGGTCCCATTTGCTCAGTCGTCCCTGAGCTTCTTGCCAAACCAAACAATGGAGGAAGGAGGTTGTTTCTGAGTCCATGCCAAAGCTGCAGTCTTATTGTTCATTCTGAACTTGGTGTCCAAAATATCAAGGGGGCTGGGGAAGGGCTGCTTGAGGCAACCTCTGCATAGAGCGAAAAGCGGCAGAGCGTGAAGGAGTAGCAGCCCAGCACTCTGGGTCAGCCAGGCAGAAAGCTCTGGCACACCCCTGACAGTACAGTCAGTTCCATTATTATCACATGAGGGGAGAAAGCGTTTTTTTGTCAGCTTGTCTGATGGGAATAAAAGGACTGTGTCGTCTGTGTTCCACCTACTGTGTCCTTTGGTTGAGGGTGGGGGGAGGCAAGATTATATTTACTGATTGCAAAAGGGATTGATGACTGCTGCTGATCTGGGAATGGTCCCCATTGATTTTTGCCTTTACCTGGAGGTATATCTTGTATAAGCAATGGTTTAATTGCATATGTATATATACACATTCATTTATTTGCCTTCCTGGAACACTGCAGATGAAAAATCTGTTCCGTTAGATTCTTTTCTTCCCCTCCCCTTTCTATATTATGCTCCTTCTCACTAAAGCATTGGGTGCCTGGTGGAGCTGTAAATTATGCAGACAGGGCCAGATTTTCAGGCAATTTAGTCTAACAGCTGCATGGGCAAAATAGGCCTGTTTATTGCATGCCTAATTCAGGCATGTGACTGCAGCAGTTGCATGCCTTAAGATGAATAACTGAGCACAATTGTGCTTAATTAGCCACCTGTAATTGCAACTGCCTTATTAGCTTGGAAGGGAGGGGCAATTAAGCATGCAATTGTGCACATGTTTTGTACAAGGATCTGCATTCCAACAGTATAAAGCAAATCTAAAGTCATGTATCTGATACATTCTTACATAGAAGTATAGGTGCATGCATATAAATTATACCTCTGGCACTTTTCTTTTTGCCTTACTCTAAGCAGTTTGTTTAAATTACTTAAACACAACCCACTTTGGCCCAGTTCCCTTAGGGTCTGGTAAACACACATGTGTGTGTGTGTGATTTTATATATATATATATATATATATATAAAATATGGGTCAGTTCCCCCCACCTCTGAAATCCAGCCGTCTCTCAAGTGCGGTGAAATACAGCAGCTGTTTTTCACTTTCAGTCTTTCCCACAACAGCGTACAAGAGTTTAGGACAGGAAATGAAGAATGCTCTTTACCATCTATCAAAATATCATGTTTCTAGAATTTATATGAACTCTGGAGGTGGGCAAACTGATACAAGCGGCTGAGATACAATAAAAGTTGTTCCAAACCTTCATCCCAAGTTCAGCCTGGAAACAAATCTCTTCTGTCCCCGTATTATTTTTTTACATTGACATAGGACTTTGTTTTCTTCTTCCATCTAGGCCTTGTCCAGGTGTGACATATGAGGGTTAGGGATACAATGTAGTATCACCAGAGTTACTATGTAGTAGCCTGGGGGTGTTCAGATGTGACGTGTGATAGCCATGGTGACTCCAGGGGCGTAGCTGTAATAGGTGCAACTGCGTCTGGGCTGACATACCTGGGCCACCCCACGCACATGTCGAGTGCATATGCACACTTAGACTGGGCTCCCTGCTGGGGCACTTCACAATCTTCTGCACCAGGACCCATTCTCACCTAGCTACGCCCCCAAATGACTCCTATCCTAGTAGCCTACACAGGGCAACTGATGACAGGGATTACTTGTGGTACAGACATCTCATAGTTTTGCCACGTCCAAATGCTCATTTGTGATAAATCCTCTTACCTCCAAGCTTCCAAGAATCCCTTAAGCACTTGCAGCTCAATATTTCCTCGCTCTTTGTGTTGTGGGGTGGTCTCCAAGAACTCAGGGTTATGGCATCCCATCTGGACAGTCAGAGTTGTGTGGGGGTGGGGGGGTGATACTATGGTAGCTAGGATGCAGTACATACCTCCCACTTGAAATCATCATGTCTGAGCGAGGCCATACTCTGCTGTCCTTCTGTTCTCAAGCTCAAGAAAAAGATGGAAGACAATGGTGGTGTTGCTAAGACAATTGCCTTCAGACTCCTAACCATAGAAGACTATCTTCCCCAGAGAAACTTGTCCAGTGCATGTTAGGAATGGATTTTGAGAGTTTAGTAAAGGCTCTGTGGATACCTATGAATGGAAAAGAAATTAAGTTGGGATAGAGGCTGACAAGCTATGTACCCTTTTGCCAGTAACTCTCAGTAGCTGGACTAACAAGGAACTCCCAAGTCTGAAGATGTGACAATGGGCACATACAGAACATTCTAATTTTATTTCAATGCCACCACTCACAGGGGATCAATTATGTGATGTGTGGGACTATTGCGGCATGAACTTCTCAATGGCTAGCAACTCCCTACCCCATGTTGCGAGGATTTTTTGAGTTAATTTAAAGTGATCCTCAATCCCTCCTAATGGTGCTGTGCTGTGGCACAGACTGTAGATAGCTGGGCATTGAGATTGATGGATGGCCTCACTCGCCAGATGGGGTGTGTGATTAATGGCCAGTCCAGCATCCAAGCCAATAGACACCGAGTAGTGTACTGGAGAGAAATAAATGGATTCAGTTTCAGTCCACTTGAAAGGTGCTGGCCAAAGCATTTCATTATGTTAGCCTCTTGGATGTGGGCTGTCAAAATATTTTAACATCTGCTTCCGACCTCTAAGAGTTTTCCTTTCTCTTCACTGGCTGTTCCAGCCCCAGACCTCCCTTGCAGTCACAAATGACAGCCGTAGCCGTTAGAATCACTCTTTGAATTAATTACCCAGAAATATGCTTTCAGATCTTCCAGTCCATGTAACAGCAAATTAAAGGGCAGGCTGGGTGGGGTTGGTTTTATACGTCCTGTTTTGACGGTCCCTTTCCAGTTAACGTGACTGTTAACACTCCATCACCACCGTCCCCAGAGCTGTGATCATTTCCCATTTCCAATGTCACTGAAAGCAAAAACAGGGGAAAGAGTCTTTGCCAGACTTAATTTTTTTGTATGCACGCAATGCTGTGCTTATGGGACCAGCAGTGGCACAATCGAACAGGTCCCTACATTAGGGACAGGTCAGTGGTGCATTCACAGGCCCATGACCCTGGAGAGAAGGAGCACAAACTCCAGTGCAGTTGCATTGCCTTCCATTGCTCACCCCCTACTTAGAGTTTGAGAGACCAGAGGCTACCTGAGTAGGTGTGACAGGAAGCCCCAGGAAGTGGGGCCTGGTAGCCTGCAAGAGGAATGCGCAGTTGGGGGTGGGGACCACCCAACCAAGCAAAATAGAAAACCTGCCAGGCCTCACCTCTCTGCCCCGTGTGCCTCCAGTGACCCCACCCCAGTGACCCCATCCTCCTTGCCCCAGAGGGCCCATTCCATCTTCTGCACCTGGGCCCACCATCCCAACCCTGCTGCGTCCCTGAGGAGGCCCGAGCCCTCATCCCCCTGCCACATTGTCTACTTCCAAGAGCGTACAGTCTATTCTTTCTCCCCAAGTTTATCTTCCATGCTGCAACATAGCAGTGTCACCTGGTCATGCCTCACATTCCCTCTCCCAGCCCCTCTGGGAGATGAATAGAGTCTGGGGGGCAGGAAGGGACAGTGTGTGTGTTTGGGAGAGATGAGGTGTGACCAAGTGCGAGGGGTCAAGCTGTGCCCTCCCTCCAGACACTAGCCTGGCTGTGCCCCTGGGTACCAGATGGAGAGTCAGGGAGGCTGAAGGCCTCTGATGAAACATGACAGGACTCTAGCAATGGCAGTAACACTGGGACATTCCTGCATGCTACCCCAACCAGTGAACCTGTGCACTGACAAGGGAGTCACTCTCCCACCTCATTTGCTGTGTTGCCTCAAACCTCACCTCATTGGTAGAAGTCATTTTCCTCATGGCAATCTCTCACAAATGAGAATGATTGTTGTTCCAGCAAGTCAACATAGCAGATAGTAAAAGTGATGGAACGGTTAGAGTTGGCCTTTTCTCTGATGAATCTTTAGATGATTTTGGAGCATAGCTTGGATCTGAAGTTGTGTCCACAGGTATCACAAGAGTGTCATGAGTCCAAGGGGAGTGAGGCCAATTCCTCCGATGTGAGATGCATTTCTTCATACTGGCCTTAAAAATCTTTGTGTCTTTTTCTCTGACCAGGAGGACTTCTCCGGCCAGTGCTAAGCCGGGGGGGAGGGACAACTGTTTCATAAACCTAGAGAACTGGTGCAAATATTCATGTCAAAGTTCAAGCCTAATGGATTTATGTTCAAAATTATGAATTTGAATGTTTGTGTGCACTTGCAAGCTTACATGAGACATTCCCATGCAATTTTAGTTTGAGGCTGTTTGTTATTCATGAATTCAGCATTTAATAACGTCGTTTCAGCTGTCATAGGTTTAGAAGGAACTCAAAATACAGCACAACAAAGTAAAAAAAATCATTTGGGGTTTGATCAAGTGGATCAAAAAGTTAAAATAAACAACAAGTTGAACTAAGGCTGCATAGACATGAAACAGAACTACTTTCGGGGCAAACAACCCTTGAGTAAATTACCCTGAGAGAAACTGCCACGTACTTCAATTTTCCAGTGTTTGCTCCTATCCAATAATATGGAGTGTGGGTTAATTAACCTGTGGAACTAGTTGTCAGAGAATGTAGTGAAGGCCAATAGTATAACTGGGTTCAAAGGATTATATAAGAACATAAGAAATACTGTACTGGGTCAGATCAGTGGTTCATCAAGCCCAACATCTTGTCTCCAACAGTGGCTGCCTTCAGTCACTTCACAGAAGTACACAACAAATTCCCTGCAATTTACTCCCAGTTTCCAATAGTCAGAGATTATGTCCCCTGACCAACTTGATTAATATCAATTAATAGAACTATTCTCCAAGAATGTATCCAATCCCTATTGAAACCCAGCTAGCTATGCTATTAGCCTTAACATCCTCTGGCAACAAGTTTCGCAAGTTAATTATGCATTGAGTGAAAAAGTACTTCCTTTTGCTGGTTTTAAATCTGCTACATTAGTTCATAGAGTGTCCCCTAGTTCTAGTATTGTTTGAGAGGGTAAATAATCACACCCTATTTACTTGTTCTACACCACTCATGATTTTGAAAACTTCTATCATATCTCCTCTGTGGTCTCTTCTCCAAGCTGAAGAGTTCTAACACATTGAGCCTCTCTTCATACAGACGTTGTTCCATGCCCTTGATCGTTTTTGTTGCTCTTCTCTGTACCTCTTCCGGTTCTACTATATCTTTTTTGAAATGGGGCAACCAGAACTGCCCACAGCATTGCAGGTGCAGTCACCATAGATTTATATAGCAGCATAATGGTATTTTCTGTTTTATTCTCTGTCCCTTTCCAAATGTCTACCATTGTGTTTGACTTTTTGTCTACTGCGGAACATTGAGCTGATGTTTTCAAGGAACCATCCACAATGACTATTTGATCCTTTTCATGGGTGGTAACACCTAATTTAGAGCCCAGCATTGTGTATGCACGACTAGGTGTTTTTTTCCCTGTATGCAAAAATTTGCACTTGTCACAGTTGAATTTCATATGCCATTAGATTGCCCAGTTGCCCAGCCATGCAAGGTCCGCCAGTAATTCTTCACAGTCTGCTTCATTCTTAACTATTTTGAATAACTTTGTCTTCTGCAAATTTGGTCACCTTACTCTTTACTCCCCTTTCTAGATCATTAATGAATATATTAAACAACACTGGTCCCAATATAGACCACCCCGCCATGGTCCAAATATAGACCAAAAGGCACCCCGCCATTTACTTCTTTCCATTGTGAAAACTGACCATTTAGTCCTATCCTTTATTCCCTATCCTTTAACTAGTTACCCATCCATGACAGAACATTCCCTCTTATACCATGGCTACTTGGTTTTCTCAAGAGTCTCTTGTGAGGGACTTTGTAAAACATTTTTCAGAAGTCCAAATACACTCTCCTCTAAGTTCTTAGAGAATAGGTTCATAAATGGATATTAATCAAGTTGGTCAGAGGATGAGTTTTGTGGCTGTTCTGGCGTTGGAGTGAGCAGCAAGAAATGGCCCATTGTCCTCCATTATGCCTTATTGTGCACTTGCTTGAAGCCATTGAAACTGGTCACTGTTGGAGACAGGATACTGGGCTAGATGGACCATTGGTCTGACCCAGTATGACACTTACCTTCTTAGGTAGGAGTGACTATGCAAAATGACTTTGCCCTTGGATAAGCTAGGTTCTGTTTCATGTGGGGAGACCCACACAGAACTAGATGAAGATGAAGGAACCAAAGTTGGTGAAATTAAAGTAAATGAAGTTGAAGTAACCAAACACAAACTGAAATCAGATTTTGAAATTTGAATCTGAATTTGAGATTTTGTATGGGAAATGAATATTTGAAAGGAATTCATGAATACAGACAGCACTGATGGCACCTGTTCTAAATATGAGCCACATTGTAGTCTTGATATTTGGCACATCCCATTTTCCATCGAGCCAAAGCTGGATTCAGGGAAATTGGGGTCACCTGCAAAATAGTGTTGTGAACCCCACTTAAAATGTATTTATTTATTTAAATTTATACCCCTCCCTTCCCTTTTAAAGCTCAGGACACACACTGACTCATTAGAAAAGAAAAAATGATACGGTAATTTAATTTTTGGTGTTCAGTTAGATACTATTTCCCTTCTAGGGCTGGAGCTCCCTGAATTGGAGCTCCTCCTTCCCCCACCCCAACACATGGTGCCCACCTTGGTTTCACAGTCTGCACTTGCCTGGATCTGGCAAATTTTGGTTGAAACCCTTGTGCCTTGTTCTTTTTAACAAATGGCAGAAATTCAAAATTCATGTCTAATTTGTACATGAAATTACCCTAACAACTGATACATAGACTCAGCCATAGAACAAGCCAGCTATGTAATAGACAGAACAGGCTGTGCAAACTGCAAGTGATGGACAAATGTTGAGTGTGTGTGTGTGTGTGTGTGTGTGTGTGTGTGTGTGTTGGTGTCATCGTTAGACTTTCCATCATTCATCTTACAGTTCTGATCCAACGGTTCTGATCCAAACATCGCCACCTAGTGTGGAATTAGCTGCTGGTTCTCTCTCCTCCTCCCCACCCCACTTTCCTGACACAAGTTTGCTGACAGCTGCACTTCCCGGATAGACCCTCCACACTAGTAGGTTCTGTCACAGACTCAGCAAGGGGACAGTGGGTTGCTGAGCCAAAAGAGAAGGAAGTAACAGACAGCTGCCTGTGGCTATGAGAACTCCTAAAGGGAATTTCGGAAGCCTTATAAGAAAATGAGGCTTCACGCCTGAAATTTAAAAGCCAACAAACAAGTCAATGACAGCATCATCTCAGGTATCCGGAGTTGCAGCTGTGATCTAAAGTGCTGTCAGGCACACTTGATTGCCAAGAGCGGTTGGGGCATTCTTCTACGGATGCTGGCGGGGAAAAAAGGAAACAAGCTGGGGAGGGAGAGAGATGTTTGAACCTCTGCTCCCCGCTGCCTTGTCTGTGCTTGAGCAGCGCGCTGCAAACGCTCTTATTGCCAAGCTTACTGACTGGAACAAGGTTCCCCGAAGCAGAAGAAATCAAATGAATTTGCAAAAACAGGTTTGTTTATCTTTTTATTAATAGCAGACTAGCATTCCCAATGGGCTAGTCCAATCTTGTAACTGGTGACTCTTATCCAAGAACGCAAACACACCCCTGGCTATTTGGGGGTTTGTTTATATTTTTTAATCCTGGCTTTTGTCTTTGCAAAAGGAAAAATGATACTTTACTGTCGCAGAGTTTGACCATCTCCTATAAGTCTTTGCTGGATCCAGGCCCCAAATCAATCTCACCGCACAGGGCTACTCACACAATATTCTTTTATGCACAACTTCCACATCTTGCTATTCCTGTGGTATCAGCACTCTGGTCAGCTCCCTTCTCTCTCCCTCACCTCGCTTGCTGCAGGCTGCCTTGATCTCAGAGCTTGCTCTTCTTATAGCCTGGCCTAAGAAGGTAGCATGCTCCTTTTAAAAGGACAGAGGCCTGCCCTTGTACCACCTGGATCCAAACCCCTTATTTTAGTAACTCAGCTCCTCAATGTCTTTAATGTATTTATTCTCAGAGCAACCACATGAGGTACAGAGGTACAACTGCATGCATTCTCCAGATGGGAAGCTGGCCCACGGTCACATTATAAATCTGT
Organism: Sphenodon punctatus; assembly: GCA_003113815.1. Classification (NCBI taxonomy): domain Eukaryota; kingdom Metazoa; phylum Chordata; class Lepidosauria; order Sphenodontia; family Sphenodontidae; genus Sphenodon; species Sphenodon punctatus. The sequence goes on from QEPC01007204.1 coordinate 788,949, forward strand.
GGCAGAGCACCACAGTCTTGTGATTGGTATCTTGATGCTCTAACTTCTGAAGCACCCCTTCCTCTACTGAGCTATTCTCTGCCTTCTCTGCTCTGATCAATATGGTAGGCCGGACTCCGATAGCCTTCTCATCAGCTTTAGAAACCTGATCCAGCCAAACACTTAACTCAGTAAAGTCAGAAGGAATTGTCGGTGCTCAGTGTTACACAATTTCGGCATTCCATAGCATCAAACTTGGATTTACCCATCTTACATGAGAGGAAAGCTGGGGAAGATAGGGTGAGAATTCCAGGCATCTGTGACAGGGTTATGAGGCAGTTCTGGTAGGAAGGTGAGGCAGGAATGTGGCACAGAGGTGAAGTGATCTGCCCAAGGTCAGAGAACCTAAGTCATTGGTCATTTTTACATGGACGCTACCATGGGCCCGATGGGTGGAGATGGGTGGGTGAGCACACCCAGTGAACACCCATGGGCACCGAGCAGGGAGACATTTACATGGACACCGCCGCGGGGGGTTGTGGGACAGAAGGGGAGGGGCCAGCACACACACCCAGGACCACACTGAGAAAACACCCATGCTGTTTACACGGACCGCCTGTACACCAAATGGATGGGAAACCACGCCCAGAACAGTGACGTTACAACATCGCCGAGAGGGGGCAAACGAAGCCGCGGCACACAGCACCACCCCTACACTGCCAGACTCCGAACGGGTGAGGGAGGAGGGAGCTGGAATGTCAAGAGATACAAAGAAGCAGCTCCAGTCAAGCCCCAAGACACAGGCCAGACAGCCAGGCACCACGGACCCCTCGGAACCCACACCACACCCGCAAACCACAGTGCACACAAGCACACAGGGAAACCCAGCATGATGAGGGAAACAGGGAACCCCAACTGGGAGAGGGGGGCCAGGACTGAGCACAGGCACCGGGAAGAACAGGTGAACCCCAAAATGGGTGGGGACCACACCAATCCCCCCTGGCATGGACCACTGCCCACAGAACCCCCCAAACCCAAGAACAACTGGCCAGGAACAGGACATCTGGATTGAGGGTGGCAGGTGCCAAAGCACAAGATCAGAGGGCACAGAGCTGACAACTGCTTCCCAAAAAACACATGCTGGCTGCAACGCAGCAGCAGCCTAACAAGCATGGAGTAGGGATGCACAGGGCTCAGGATGAGCCCCACACCATGGCAGGGAGGGGTGGGGAACACGGGAACCCACGCAAAAAGCGGAGGGGGCACGACCCAGATCACAGGGTACCAAGGGGCCAAGCCAAAGAGGGCCCACAGATACAAAGCACAACCACGGGGAGTGGGAGAACACAGAGCAAAGGACACATGCCCTACCAGACAACCACGGCCCGCATAGAGGAGTACAACCAAGGGAAGGAGAACACAGACACCGGGGGGAACCAAGCAAACCAAACTTTGATAAAACTAACTAGAGCAACAGGCTCACGTCAAAAAGCAAACACCAACACTGTGTAGCAACAAGGTGGGGCACATCCGAGCCCTCAGTAGAGCTTGCCACCCCAGAACTGGCTCCAACGATCCACCTGGGCAAGGTTCAAGAGGTGCACATGCTGCAGCACATGCAGGAGCAGCTGCACCACCTCTTCCTGCTCCCAGGTCCTCTTGTCAATTATTGTCTACACTAAAGGAGAGAAGGAGAGGGAGCGCACCAGTAGGGCAGCCCATAGGCCACAACCATACAGGGGCGGGGGGGGGGGGGACACAGATACACGCACATTGGTAACTCACGGATCTCTTGGAAGACTCGGGCCCCAGCACGGAGCTCAGCAACCACACGCTGGAGCTGACCGGCCAGTTCCCGCAGCTGCAGCACCGTCAGGAACACAATCACAGCAGCTAGAAGGGAAGAGGAAGTGGGAAATGGGGACAGGGAGCAGGCAATGGCAGGGGAGAGCGCCTTGGTCACTTCCCCGAAAGCATACATCAGCCCAACCATTCCTATCAGGCCCTCCCAGCCACCATCCCAGTAATGGAACCCAAGGGAGCGCATAGAGGGGCGGATTGCACCCAGAGGGCCACCAAGACTCACCATCAGGAGCACTCTGGGCACGGTGTCCCTCCATGGCTGCAAGAGTAGGAATAGGGGGTGGTAGACAAAATGCACCATGGGGTCAGAACCAGAGTGAGGCCTGGCCAATAGGAATGGACATTAGCATACGGAGAGATGGAAGGACCCTGCCCCGTGCAGAAAGCAAAACCACCTGAGAGGGGGTGGGTTGGAGGCGGTCAGGGACAGACCGCAGAGACAGGTGGCATGGAGGGTGATGACAGCAGACACCTGGAGCCATACACAGCCCCAATGCACAGCCGGCTGTGCGCAAGTCTGCTCTGGGAGACCGCAAAGACCTGAAACATGCCACGGGGCTCACAGAGCCAGGGGAACACAGCTGGGGAGAGCAACAACAGGGCGGGAATTGACAGACTGCAGAGGGAGCACACACTAGAGAGCCAAGAGCCCATACCACATAACATCCCACATGGAAGAACAAGGAACCACCTCATACGTATGCACAGGGGTGCACGGGCAACCCCGACAGAACAGCACAGTGCCCATCCACACACCCCATGGCCCCACCATCTGTTGACCCTGAACCCCCAGGCCAGATGAATGGGGAGAAATGTAGGGCTCTGCAACACAGTAACACCCAGCAAAGAAGAACCAGAAGCTGCAGGAGCCTGCAAGGTGCACAGGCACTGCACAGCACCGGAGCTCTGAGGTTACTCCCCCTCCCCTGGTACGGATAGCCATAACAGCAGCCCATCCAACATGCTGATGGCAAAGTGCCAGCCTTGGAGCAACCATACCACCCAAACAACACACCGATCCCCCCCAAGTCCTGACCCTCAAACACCACACCTGTGACACCAGCACCAGCACCTGCAGCAGCCGGGGGGACAGACCCACAGACACAGCAAGAGAACAGAGGCAGCTATGCAAGGCCAACCTTTATTGTCACAGGGACATGTAGGATGCTACACTTGCCAGGGAGAGCAGATGCCAGGGACAGGGGGGAGCACCGCAGAGTGCACAGAAGGAGAAGTACAACCGGTCCACGGGTTCTGAGGGTTTGGCAGTCAGACCCGGCAAGAAAGCAGCTGTATCTAGATCCATGGAACACACCATGGGAGGCGGATGGGTTACGCAGGTGAAAGGAGGAAGCAAGCAGCATGGCCAAGGGGGAGCAGTAGCACCGGTCCATCACAAGGAGGGGGAATTCACAGTGAAGGTTTCAGCAACAGTGGAATCATGGTGGAGGCATCTGGTGCTCGGGATACAAGGGCCCCTGAACAAGACCATCCCAGGTGAAGAGGCCCCAACGGTAGCCACAGGCACGCATATGGGCATCCACCGTGAAGCGGGACAGGAGGGGGTGTCCTGTGGCAACAACTGCTCCGACATCCAAACGGCTCACTGCAGCTCTCAAGGCAGTCTTCTCCAACACTGTGGGCCCTGCTGGTCAGGAAGGGCCCACCGACATCAGGCAGAAGCAAGTCAAGTTCCCCAAGGTGGTTCTGGCAAGCAGACTGAGGGCATGCAAAGTAGGGATGGGCGAACAGAACCGAGTTTGGAAATTTGTTTTGGTTCGAAAATCGAGTTCAGTTCGGAAGTTCGGTTCGGTCGACCGAACTATTCAAGTTCGGTCCAAACTCCGAACCTCTGAACAGAGTTCGGAAATTCAAACCCCATTGAACTAAATGGAATATTATCTTATAGGGATGGGCGAACAGAACCGAGTTCGGAAATTCAGTTCGGTTTGAAAATCGAGTTTCATTCAGAAATTCAGTTTGGTCGACCGAACTGGTCGAGTTCAGTCTGAATTCCGAACTTCCGAATCGCGTTCACCCATCCCTAATGCAAAGCCACAGGTGCACAGGAGGGCACAGGCATAGCAGCTTGCCATATACGGTCCACCAAACCCCTGATGACTGGCCACCTGGCGAACAGCAGCAAAAGCCCGGGGTTCCCATGGCAGCACAACAGCAGGTGGGGGCCCACAGTCAGGTCAGCAGAGGGGTGCAAAACTGAGGTCCATGACACGCCTCTGGCACCCCACCCCCCCAAAGAGGTGCCCAAACAGCCACAGGTAATAAGACAGGAGATTGAAGCCATCACCCACAGAAGGGAGGGTTGCTCATCAACAGCTGGACATCGCTGCACTGCCACAGGGTTCCCAGTAGCATGGTGGCACACACCGGCCACTCCTCCCCTACCAAGCGATCCGTTCCATGGCCGGACATGGCCTGCATGAGGACTGTGAGCTGGAGTGCAACCAAAGTAGACGATGAGCTGCAGAGTCTGAGCTTGGATGGGGCCGCAGCTGGCAGCTCTCTGGACGGTGACCTTGGGCAGCTGATAGCGCCTGGCCTCGGCGGATCTGAGAACTACTATCCCACACAAAGGGCAGACCCATTCCCACTCAATAAGGCTACAGGAAGGATGCACAGGGCCCATGGGAGAAAGGGATGGGAAACCATCAAGGGGCCACCATAGCTACTTACAGCACAGTGGGACCTCTGCAGACCTGACAACTGCCGTCCCTGGGAATGGGGGACCCATGATGCATACCACACGCCCACCATATGGTGCAGCTGCTTGGGCACCTGGGGAGGGCACAGTAGGGCTGAGCTGGTAAGGCGATCCGATGTACCAGGTATGGGCTCCCGCTGAAGGATGATGCATTGGCCTCGCATACAGCTGGCACCCAGTGCACAAGGGAAGCATCTTAGAGACCCCGGACAGGTGTGCATACTGCACCCACAGCGCTGCACCAACAGCTGAGGCCCAGCAACCCAGCACCCATCTACATAAGGGAGCCGGATCGACTGCTAGGGCATGGCGTGTTGGGTGCAGTGGTTGTGGAAAGGAGAGAGTGCAGTGAGAAGGAGGGAGCGAAGCGGGGTGTGTGTGGAGAGTGATAAAGACTAGGGCTGTAGCGGAATGAGCAGCGGTAGCTATTTCCACTGGAAACAGCGTTTCCGCAATTAGTGGTACGGCGTGGAAGAGGCTTTCATTCTGCTAATTTCATTCTGCTACTTCCACAGTTCTGCTAATTTCATTCCGCTACTTCCACAGGCTTCACAAAATAGCGGAAACATGACATTTTCACTACTTCCGCCATTCCGCCAGCACCACAAAATAGCGGAACAGCGGTTTTCCGATAGTTTCCGCAATTATTCCGCAATTTGCAGAATGCCGGCGGAATTAGCAGAATGTCCGCAGAAAAGCTGCAGTGTGGTGCGGGCAATTCCGAAATGGCGGAACGGAATCGCGGCGTGGTAACAGCTGCTGCCGCATCAGCCCTAAAATACACAGAAGGGTGTGTGACCGTGGGCTGTGGGGGGGAGTGGCGTTGGGTGCGTGGTAGGGGTGGGACACTGGGGAGAATACTGGATAGCAGATGTACCGGTATCGGATCTCCCTGGTACCGGATTTATCGGTATCGGCATACTGGATTTTTAACACTGGCTGCGGTACCGGATTTTTTACATTGCGACTATTGACTTCAATGGCTGCAATGTAAAAAATCCAGAACCGCGGCCAATGTTAAAAATACGGTATGCCAGTACAGGTAAATATTGGATTTATCGGATTAAGCCGATACACCCAAATACTGGCAATATCAGATCTCGGGAGAACCGGAATTCCCACCACTAGTGCGTGGAGTGCTGCCTGCGGGTGAGAGGGTGCGTGTGAGGGGTGACAGCACAGGGCAGCTAGCTGGTTCAGGGTAACCGAGCACAGGGTGGGTTGTCGGTTTGGGGGCTGATGGGTGGTCACTGGGTGCATAGTTTGGTTCACGGGGAGAGGTCACGGTGGTGGAAGCACGATGCCCATAGTGGGAACCCCGCATGTACGGGCTGACCTGATCGCCATCCTGCCAGCATGTTTCGGTCTCCTGGCACATGTGTTCGAGCAGATGGTCAACCTCCTTCACTCGGCCCCCTGCTGGTATACCCATAGTTTATGCTGCCAGAGAGCAGCCGACCTGTGCCGCATGGCAACGGTTCAATTGGTGTGGCGGATCAAGACCAGGTGCCAAGCAATGGTGGGGATGGCAGCATCACACCACATCCACCTTGTCCTCTCCAGGTTGCCCCTCAACATGTATGGGCATCGGGTGACCCTACCCATGTGTCGGATGGCCTGGACACAGTCTCGGAGCAATGACTGTTGGGAGACTATGCTTGCAACCTTGACCGATGAGGAGTGGATCGATCACTTTCCCTGCTGACCTGGATCACTGAGATCCTCGGCCCCCACCTTCATAGGAATGAAACCAACATCCGCTACCCCCTGCCCCCAGGTATGCAGGTTGCGATGGTAGTGTAGCACCTGGCAACCCCCGATTCCTGCAGGAGTGTGGGTGAACAGTTCGGTGTGGGGGGAACGACTGTGAACAGGGCACTCCACAATGTCAATGACCTCCTAGTCAATCTGCTCCTAGAGCGGGTCATCCAGCTCTGGGACCTGGAGGTAGTGATCTGGAGCTTTGAGGCGATGGGCTTCCCGCATTGCATCGGAGCCATCGATAGCACCCACATACTGATATTCCAGCCCCCCAATGCCAAGACCGATTACCTGAACAGGAAGCAAGCGTTCTCTGTGAACCTGCAGGCAGTCATTGACCACCAATGCCTGTTCATCGCTGTGTACACAGGCCACTTGGGGAGGAGCCACGATGCTCAGATCCTGCGCTCCTCCCCATTCTTTGTCAGGATGTTTGATGGGGAGATAGCCCCGAATATGTTCAGAAGGATCAAGGGTGTCTCCATGGCTCCAGTTGTCATAGGGGATCCCGCCTACCCTCTGAGCCCATGACTGATGAGGTCCTAGCCCATGGCCCGCACCCCCCATCAGGTGCTCTTCAACGAGCACCTCGACTCCGTGAGGTGTGTGGTGGAGAGGACCTTCAGCCTGCTGAAGATAAGGTGGCACCTCCTGATTAACCGGAGCCAGGTCAACCTGCAAAACACCCACACCCTCGTCCTGGTGGCCTGTGTGCTCCATAACAACTGAGAGACTAGTGGGGCTGCCTTGGACTATCCCACCCCCACCCCCCATACAGAGATGGAGCCCGGTGCCCCTGTTCCAGCATGTTCAGGGTGGGGCGTTCAGTCGGCTCTCTGAGGAGAACTGTGAGTAATGCACTCTGCAGGTGCATAATTGCCCAAGTGACCGAGAACTGATGGTTGCATATAGGCTGACGCATTCCAACTGCCCAGTATCCCTGTACACCATGCCCCAATACATTGTGCTGTTTACCTTTGCTCTTGCCTCTGTCTTGTTTGCCCGGTGATGTGTGGATCCCCACCCTGGTCCATTGGCCAATGTGGTGCTGGTGTGGGTCCAGGATCTCCCATGCTATGGCAGGGCTGCCTGTTGTTGCACCCAATCAACTTGTTCTATGGACACCCCGTTGGACCTCTTGTGTGCTATCCCCTGTACTGGAGCCCGATTGTCCATGGTGTGCATCCTCTCACACACCATTCCAACTGCGCTGTGATTGCGTGGTATGGCACCCTGTTGTGTGCCCTGACCAACCTGGCAGCAATGGCTGGCTGTCGTTGGCAGGGTGGCGGTAGCTCATGGTCCCTTGGTTGCCCCTCCCCATGACCACCACCTCCTGGTGGGGATGGGCTCTGGATGGCATGATGTCCCACCTCGTCACCCATCATCCCTGTTATCTCATGCCTCTCCATCCCGTTCAAAGCAGTTACCGGGTCTCTGCAGGGTGCGGTTAAATCCCTCTCCTCTATCCCATCTTGTGCCCGGCGGTCCATGCCCCTGGCCATGGGCACCAGGTTGCACCTGACCGATTGGGCACGGGTGTGAACTGCCGGCCCTGCCTGCCCTGCAGTTGTTAGCACCTGCCTCCCAGGCAGTGTCCACCACTGTGGTCTGTTCCTGGCTTCCTCTCCTCAAGTACATTCCCCTGTAAAGACTCCAGGACTGTCAGGTAGAGGGGGGAGGAAGGGGTGCCTGTCCAGGAGAAACCACAGGAACAAGCCTTACAAGAGAATAACACGCGCAACAGTGGTGGCGTGGACACGGGCCGCTCACAGTGCTCGTGGCCAGTTCCCCATAGGGAATAGGTTGCCCATCAGGATAGTAATTGGGCCAAAGTATCCCACAAGGGATTAGGCCCCTATCATCATAGGGCACCAGACAGATACACTGGAGTGCCCTGCCCACCGTTCAACTACCCACACAGTACAAATGCTCACCACGGGGGAAGGACAATTCAGTGTCCCACGTGAGGGTTTGGAGGGCAAGGGATTCCCAGGACCACAGGATGGGAGAAGGGCACAAGCTTACTGGGAGAGGGCAAGGGAGGATCCCCGGAAAGGGGGAGGGCACGTGCACACTCCACACACTCTCCCACTCTCTCTCCACGCCAGGCAAACAGCAACACTCCACACGTCACTCCAGGAAAGGAAGGAACAGGGGGACCTAAGAAGGGGAACTTAGCTGGATAGAAGGCTTCAATCAACATCACTCCAGGGCCAATCTCTGATCACCGGTGCTGTGTGCTTCACAGCGCCGGCATTTGTATTGCTTGCCACACACCCCTGCCCTGCCCTGAGGCACTGTGAACACCGCAACACTGATGGTGCCGCCCCCGTGTTACACGGCGGCGGTGAAACACTTCCGTGTTCTGCTGCAAGGTGCTGTGGCATGCGGGGATCCCCTGCATCCAGGCCATCAGTCGTGGGTTCGGTCGCGGAGCTGGGGCCGGGGCGGGTATCAGCTGTTCTGAGCTGGAGGTGCACTGTGGGCATCTGGGTGCGGCCTTGGATCCGCGCCCGAGGGCGCGCCCCTGTGACAGTACCCCCCCGACGAGCCTCCCGTCGACGGCCCCAGAGAGAGCCTGATTGGGCAGAGTGGCGATGATGAAACAGGCACACTAAGCACGGAGCAGTAACATGACTTGCAGGTTCCCATGATCGTTCATCAGGTCCATAGCCTTGCCAGTCAATAAGATAGTACAAGCGACCATACCGGAGTTTGGAATCCAAGATAGCCTTGACCTCGTAATCAGGTTCATCTTGAATTGTAGAATTGACCACGGGGGAATCGTCTGTCAATTCCTCAGGGGGCGGAGCTCTTTTGAGGAGGGAGACATGGAAGGTTGGGTGAATCCGGAGATGTGGAGGAAGGGTGAGCTTGAAGGTGACATCGTTAATCTGTTTTTCTACAGGGAATGGACCAAAAAAACGATCATCCAGTTTCTTGGATGTACGTGCGGAGGGATAATGCTGTTTCGATACCCAGACAGAGTCTTCCGGTTGCAAGGGTAGCGTGGGTTGTCCCCGTTTGTCTGCTTGGAGTTTGTAGCGTTGCCGCGATTGGCTCAGGGTGGTTCGTACTATTGCTTGGGCTCTCAATGTATATGTTGCACCAGGCTGCCTACGGAGGGGACACTAGTCTCTGGTACATCTAAGGCTGCCATGTGGGGGTGATATCCGTAAGAGACAAAAAAGGGTGAGGAGCCGAGTGAAGTGTTGGGTGTATTATTATGTGCGAATTCTGCAAGGGGTAACCAGGTATACCAATCATCCTGTAAATAATTTACATAGCAATGTAAGTACTGTTCAAAATCCTGATTTATTCTCTCCACTTGCCCATTCGCCTGAGGATGATAGGTCATGGTGAGTTTTACTTAAACTTGAAGAGCAGAGAACAGAGCCTTCCAAAAACGTGAGGTGAATTGCGAACCACAATCGCTAATTATTTCCTGTGGCCATCCATGCAACTTGACCATGTGCCGGAGGAAGAGAAGTGCGGTGTAATGCGTGGTTGGCAGCCCCTTACACGCGATGAAGTGTGCCATTTTAGTAAAATGGTCCATGACCACGCAGACTGTGGTGTACCCCCAAGAGGAGGGTAACCTGCTCGAGGGCTTCCGGGGTGCCTTGGTGCAGGCACAAATTGTGCAGTTGGCTATGTAGCATCACACGTCCGGGCCTATGGTTGGCCACCAATATATTCGTTGAACTAGTTGTCGGGTACGTTCTGGTCCCGGATGTCCAGCTAGGGGTACGTCATGGTGGGCCTGAAGTACCTGCGTGTAAAAAGAGGGTGGAACAACTACAAGTTCCCCATTTTTAACTAGCCCAGATTCTTCCCTGTAAGTTGGATCAGGAAGGGGTAGTAATTCCCTTGTTGTGGCCTTTCGGAACTGTTCATGGACTTCCACGGTGGCTGCAAAAAACTTACGATCCAAAAGATGGCCTGATTGTTTCCTCTCTTAGCAGGTTCCTTCATAAGACCTTGAGAGGGCATCTGCAAGTATGTTAAGCTTGCCTGGACGGTACCGGATGGTGAAAGAGAATCGCGCAAAAAAGAGTGCCCACCTGGCGTGTCAGACATTGGCGATCTGTGCCGTTTGCAAATATGTTAAATTCTTATGATCCGTAACCACCACAACGGGATGCCTTGCCCCTTCAAGGTAATGTCTCCAAGTCTCGAAGGCTGCCTTAATTGCTAGCAGCTCTCTGTCAAAAATAGTATAATTTTGTTCAGCCGACGTCAGCTGCCGAGAATAATAGGCACAGGGTAACATTTGGTGATGCAAGGGTTCTTCTTGTGATAATATGGCCCCTATTGCCTTATTGGAGGCGTCGGCTTCTACCTGAAAGGATAGGTGAAAGTCCGGGTGCCGTAGGAGAGGTGCAGACATAAAGGTGGCCTTCAGGGCCATGAAGCTATATTGTTGTTGCGGTCCCCAGGAATAAGGCTGATTCTTTTTCAGGAGCTGAGTAAGGGGCGTGGTGATTTCAGTGTAGTTAGGTATGTATTGTCGGTAGTAATTCGTGCTACCAAGGAACCGCTGTAGTGGTTTGACGGCTTTCGGTGGAGCCCAGTGTTGGATTGCCTCAAGTTTAAGAGGGTCCATGTGGATGCTGGCGGGTGTAATTATGAATCCGAGAAACTCGACTGTTGTTAGATGAAACACACATTTTTCCAATTTGCAATATAACTGATGTAGGCGCAGGCGCTGCAGTACACGGTGCACATGTTCTATGTGTTGAGTCATATTCGTAGAAAAAATGAGAATGTCGTCAAGGTATGCGATAACAAAAATGTCGAGAAGATCCCGTAAGATGTCATTAATAAAATGCTGGAATGTGGCCGGAGCATTGGCGAGTCCAAAAGGCATAACTAAGTATTCAAAGTGCCCGTAGCGGGTCCGGAACGCGGTTTTCCACTCATCCCCCTCTCTGACCATTACCAAATTGTAGGCCCCTCGCAAGTCCAACTTTGTGAATATGTGAGCCCCTTGAAGCCAATTCAGGAGCTCGGGAATCAACAGCAGTGGATACCGGTTTTTAATGGTGATCGCATTGAGGCCTCAATAATCAATGCAGGGTCGTAACCCTCCATCCTTTTTTGGAACAAAAAGTATGGGGGCCCCTGCAGGGGATGATGAATGATGGATGGTTCCTTGTGCTAAGGCCCAAAAGGTGGCTCTGTCCCTGGTTGAAGCTCAATGGGGCAGTCGTAGGTTCTGTGCGGGGGTAGTGTGGTAGCAGCTTGTTTATTAAAGACATCGGCGTATTCCCGATATTCTGATGGTAAGTGCAATAAGTCAGCGCCTTCTGCGCCAATTATGGTTTTGCCCACTACCTGCAGCGGTGGGGGTTTACAACATGTGGTCCGACACAGGTCAGAGTTCCAATGGAGCTGGTTCTTCACCCATGAAATCCGGGGGTTGTGCTTCCAAAGCCAAGGGAGGCCAAGAACCAGCGGGAAGAGGGGGGTACTGACTACATCAAAGGCCAGCTCCTCTTGATGCCTTCCAATATTACATTGTAATTTAACAGTTTGAACAGCAATTGGTCCTGACTTCATAGGCGAGTCATCAATGGTGTGCACTGGTTCGGGCGTCAGTTTCGGCTGAGTGGGGACAGTGTGTGTCTGAACCAAACCCAAGTCCATAAGATTGCTAGCAGCCCCTGAATCCAGAAACGCCCAAATTACCACAGAACGCGCCCAGGTGATTTTCAGCATCACAGGAATTTGGAAATGGCTTCCCAAGGCGGCGACTGTTGAGGGGATTACAGTTAGGTCCGGGGCATCCCCTGCCCGCCTCGGCCACTGGTGTTTTCCTGACATCTTCCGAGAAGTTGTCAAGGCAGGGCAGGCTTGTATGAAGTGTCCGGGCTCGCCACAATAGTAACAGGAACGGTTTTTTCATCGTCTGTCTCTCTCTTCCGGAGTAAGGGGCCCTCGCACTGCCCTTAGTTGCATTGGTTCTGGTTCGGGGTTCTTGCTGGCCTCGGGGTTTCCCCAAAGCACTAAGGGGGTCCGAGGGACATACGGAGTCCGGTTCTCTTGTCGTCGTTCCCGATGTCGTTGTGTCACCCTTTCCTCAATCTGTAAGGCAAGGGAGGAGAGCTGTTCCCAGATATCAGGCAGAGTCGTGAACGCAAGCTGATCTTTTATTTCATCATTGAGACCTCTGCGGAAAAGGACACACAGCACCTCATCTGGCCAACGCAGTTCAAGGGCTAATTGCTGAAAGTGTGTGATGTATTCCAATATGTTCCGCTTGCCCTGTTTTATGGCCATGATCTGCGCTTCGGCGTCCCGGGCGCGGTGAGGGTGGTCAAATAAGAAGGCAATTTATTTTGCAAATTCTGGGTAATCTCTTAGAAGGGGACTCTTGCCTTTGAGCAGCGTGGTGGCCCATTCCAGGGCCATCCCCCTCCCAGGTTACCGATGATAAAAGCCACCTTCAAATCATCGGTGGCATAAGTCTTGGGCTGTACGGTAAAGGTTAATTCACAAAGGGCCATAAATCCCTGGAACTGTTGTCGGCCCCCCAAAAACTTCACGATGCGAGGGCCTTTAGGCTCTTGGTGGTTACTACATGCAGCCTTCGGGATCTCAGCCTGTGGGGGTGCCACTGGGGGGAGTGGATGTGCGGCAGCTGCAGCCTGGGCCCCTGCGCTGGCCACAACGGCTGCCTCTAGTTCCGCCTATTTAGCTTTAATGTCCCTCATCTCCATGGCGAGGGACTGCAGTGCTCGCACCAACTCACCAAGCTCTCTAGCCACATCCATGTTGGGGTTTTTAGTGCTGGTGATACTGTCAGGTAGAGGGGGGAGGAAGAGGTGCCTGTCAAGGAGAAACAACAGGAACAAGCCTTACAAGAGAATAACATACACAACAGTGGTGGCGTGGACATGGGCCGCTCACAGTGCTCGTGGCCAGTTCCCCTAAGGGAATAGGTTGCCCATCAGAATAGTAATTGGGCCAAAGTATCCCACAAGGGATTAGGCCCCTATCATCATAGGGCACCGGACAGATACACTGGAGTGCCCTGCCCACCGTTCAACTACCCACACAGTGCAAATGCTCACCACAGGGGAAGGACAATTCAGTGTCCCACGTGAGGGTTTGGAGGGCAAGGAATTCCCAGGACCACAGGATGGGAGAAGGGCACAAGCTTACTGGGAGAGGGGAAGGGAGGATCCCCGGAAGGGGGGGGCACGTGCACACTCCATGCACTTTCCCACTCTCTCTCACTCTCGTACTCAAGGAAAAAACAAGAAGGACTCACTCACTCTCCACGCCAGGTGAACAGCAACACTCCACACGTCACTCCGGGAAAGGAAGGAACAGGGGGACCTAAGAAGGGGAACTTAGCTGGATAGAAGGCTTCAATCAACGTCACTCCGGGGTCAGTCTCTGATCACCAGTGCTGTGTGCTTCACAGCGCCGGCATTTGTATTGCTTGCCACGCCCCCTTGATGTGCCCTGAGGCGCTGTGAATGCCGCAACGCTGCTGGTGCCACCCCCGCGTTACACAGTGGCGGGGAAACGCTTCCGTGTTCTGCTGCAAGGTGCTGCGGCGTGCGGGGATCACCTGCATCCGAGCCATCAGTTGTGGGTTCGGTCGCGGAGCTGGGGCCGGGATGGGTATCAGCTGTTCTGAGCTGGGGGCGCTTTGCAGGCATCCAGGCGCGGCCTTGGATCCGCGCCCGGGGGCGCACCCCTGTCACAAGGACAGACAGATATGTTCCATTAAATTGTTTTATTTGGGGGATATGTACAGGGGTCAGGGTTAAGTTTTTCAGAGTCTTCCCCATCGCCTCTTTACGGCACCACCAGGGGATGGTGGTCTGCAGGCCTTGGTAGCTGCTGCCCGATGTGACCATCAGCTGCCTGGCCTGGGCTCTCCTTCTTCCATTGGCCACTCCGCTCTGTGGTCTGGTGACTGCTCCTGTGGATTGGACACTCAGCATTAGAGGTAGCGGTTACCCATTTACTGTGCCCCAGTTCTAGTGCTCCCATACCTGGCCTCCCTGTGACCATCATCACCTCCCGTGCTACCTTATAGCCCTTCCTTGTGGCCGGGTGAGTACCATGTCCTGTGTTCCCCCCCCATGTCACTTGGCAACCATCAGTTCCCTTTGCTTACCTGTGCATGTGGGGCAGCCCGCCCTGGCAGCTGGGTGTGCAGGGATGCTCTGCAGTGGCTGGGGGCCCAGGAGGGGGGTCGTGGAGAGTTCTGGAACAGGGAGTGGCATGGGTTGGCCGGGGGGGGCTCTTTGTGTTTTTGGAGAGCCATGGGGGGCTATGGGGGTGAGGGGGCCCATATGGCCTAGGCCGGGGTAGGGATGCTGCTGGGGAAACTGGCAGAGGAGCTGGGGAGGGGGCACTTGCACCTGTGGGAGGGAGCCGTGGTGTTGCAGTGCTGACTGACCTCCTACAACGGCCGCTGGGCCCGTGTCATGCTGGGGGATGTGCCGCAGAGCCTCCATGGCATCCTCTATCAATCTGAAGGCCCTTACAGTGGTTCCCTCGAGTGTGACAAGGGCCCTCTCCTGCCTGTCCAGGTGCTGCTTGCGGAGGAGGGCAGCAGCTTGGCGCCTGTCCCACAGGTGCTCTGTGCGGGACTGGGTGAGCATAGCTGCCATTCGCTGCCGGTCCCTTTCCCCCTCCCCTAGCTGTACCTCCCTGTTCAGGGCCTGCTCCCTGCTTTGTGCGTCTGCCAGCTGTCTGGTCTCCACCAGCAGTTACCTCCCTAGGTCCTCCCTCTTCCTCCGGGTGCGGGCCCGCATCTCCTGGTTCCTCTCTGCACTCCCAGTGGCTGCTTCCCATGGCTGGGCCAGGCTTCTCTGTGAACAGGAAGGGTACTTGTGTTTAGCTTGGGGATGGGCCCCTCCCCCCAGGGATGGGGCCCACCCCCCCATTCATCTGTTCCGGCTCCCAGGACTGTACTGTCATATCTCCCCCACACCCCGGCCTCTCCCTCCCAGGCCCTGGCTCTGTTGTTGGCTCCCCGTTTGCTCCCATGTCCGCTTGGCCATGTGGCGCTGGCCTCCTCCCTGCTACCCCGATCTCTGCTTGTATTTCCCATCTGTCCCCATCATGGCATCATACCCTGTCCCTCCTCTGCAGTCGTGTCCCACTGTTCCCCCCCACCCCCTCATGCTGTCCCCACCTTTTGACCTCTGGTGTTCCCGGCCCCTCTACTCGCTGTGCCCTTGGCCCGACCCTCACTGACTCCTGGGTGGGGTTGTGGCCTGTAGCGCTGCCGTGCCCCTGTCCACTTTCCATCACCCCACTGCCTCCCGCCCCCATACCCATATCTGTGTGTACCTACCATCGGTCTCCAGGTCGCCAGGCCCCAGGATTACCTCAGATTCCTCCACGTTCCTCGTGCACTTACAGGTCTCCTTGAGCTGCGTGAGTGGATACGATCCGTCACTTTGGCTCCTTTCTGGGTGCTCTGTGGGTGGTGTCGGGTGTTGGCAGGTGGGTCGCGGTAGCATGCACACCCACCCATTGATGTTTACACAGATGTTCTCCCACCCATCTGATGGGTGTTCGTGGGTGGGTGGCGTCCATGTAAAAACGGCCATTATCCTGAGTCAAGTGTCCTGGGACTAATATCTTGAGCTTCTGAATAATGTAATGTCTGAACCAGATTTTTCATTTTAAAATGTTGACTCAAAAAATAGGGCTGAAACAAAATATCTCAAAAATGAGAAATTTCATTGAAGTCCCAGTTCTTGGTTCGTCTCACACAAACCGAGAACCTCTCATTGTCCAACTGAATTCTCAGGCAAAAATTTTTAATTTTTTTTTTTTAAATGCATTGCACCATGTGCAAATTGGCCACTAGGCCGGTTCATTTTGTGTCTGCAAAAATGGCCTCCTCCCTTAACCAAAATGGCAGCAATAGAATCACCACCAATTTGGTTACGGGTGATAGCCATTTTGGGCATGCTCAATCTGCTGCCTTTAACCAAAATGGCAGCGATGCTATTGCTGCCATTTTGGTTGAGGGCGGCAGCCATTTTGCATATGTGCAATGAATTTTAAATTATTATTTATATTTTTGCCCATGTGTTCGGTTGGGCATGAGGAAAATAATGGGAAATCAGTTTCCCCCCAAATTATGAGAAGCTTCATGAGCAGCAAAATTATTGCTCACTTCAACCCTAGTCCAAATGTATTTTTGATAAAAAATTGAATGGATTTTTGTATTTAAAATATTGCTTTTAAATCTATTTTATTTTATCAAATTTAAAAAAATCTATTTTCATATTTTAATTTTAATCAAATTTGGCAATTTCTAGCTGAAATTTTCTATAAAACACATTCTCTGATGGGAATTCTTAGTTATAAAATTCAGTCAGCTTCAGTCACAGGTAATAATGCAGAGCTTTTTAAATGGTGGGTTGGGAAGTCAAGTGGGCTCATGTCAATTGTGGATGGAGTCACCATCACAATTCGTACATCAATTGTGGATGGAGTCACCATCCCAATTCGTACATCAATTGTGGATGGAGTCACTGTCACGGGTTGGGGTTCAACACCCCCTACTTTACCGGGTTTGAGTGACTCCGTTTCCCTTGCGCACAGTCCTCTTGAATCAGTTTCTCTCTCTGGCTAATTCAAGTCTGCCACAATGAAACTTCTTGTCACCCAAGGGCCCGATCCTTCCCGTTTACAGACTCTTTACTCTCTGGGTTCGCAAGAGCTTGAGGGCTCTTGTAGCTCACTTGTGTTCCAATATTAGACTCTAGACCACTTCTTCATAAAGTATGAAGTATATTTATTGTTTACATAAACACAAGATAGTTGATACAGAGTGGTAATAGAAATAAAAGGTAAACATAACGCATTCCTAACTTATACTGTTTTGTGTTCCTAAGTTATTCATCTTACCCTAGAACAAGTCCATAAGTTCTGGTTTTCTCAGCCATAAGGAACTGGCTGGGCTCTGGCTTCTTAGAGCGAAGCTGTGTCTCATTTCATCTTCCCCCAGCCTGCAGTGATCAGCTGGCTCTTTCGTATGTAGATGTGCAAGATGGGTCTTGCAGGAAATCTCCAAGCAGTCTCATCCTCCCTCTGGGATCTCTGTCCTTTTATCCTATTTGTCTCTCTTTGTCTGGGTTTTCCCGCCTCTAGGGAATGTGTCCCAGAGCATGTAGGCAACATGGAAGTTCATTAACATTTCCATAGGATGTCTAGCACCCCAGCTTTCAATCCACGTTCGATTATCTCTTGTAGTTTCTACAGACTTGTGACGTGTGAGAGGGTCAACCTGAGCTGTAATTTGAGTTCTACTGTTCTCAGAGTTGGCATTACAACATGTGGAACTTGTAACATTGCATACTGTACATTTACAGTAACATTGCATCCATGTGAAACCCTTGGTACCACATATTTACCAAACATGTAGTCCCATGTTACACGTATGTGACCCCCTGTTTCCCCGTGACAGTCACCATCCCAATTCGTACATCAATTGTGGATGGAGTCACCATCCCAATTCGTATCCGATTCACTTTTCATGTCCTTGTTGCTGTCTGGAGCCAGGAGTTTATAGAAAAGTCTTAAAATGAGGTCACATAGGCAAAACACTTAGGACTAGGGGTGAAACGAGCAGCTAAATCGTTGCTTGCTAGGAATTTTGCCATATAGGGCGTTTTCAGACAAGACACTCTCCACCCACCATGCACCCACTATACTGCAGGACTGCAGTGTTGCCCTATGGGTACCCTGTAACATGTATAGTAGGTGGGTAGTGGGTGGAGAATGTCTTATCTGAAAACGCCCCTACTGGGATACATTTCCCAACCATTTCCTGATACCAGCGTGATTTCTTGATTCTCACAATAGAGTGTAGCACTGTCCCAATTTACCAAGTTTCTGTTTACTATTTACTGCATGATCCTTGATTTACTGCTTTCCACATTGCCAAGGGTACCATCTTACTTCCAGGTTTGTTATTTCCACATTCTGAGCCAAATCACTGTGTGAATAGTCCACCCAACCCCTTAGCTTCCCCCAAGTGCTCCTTAACCTCCACTCAAGTGCCTCCAATCATAACTGTTTTTCTATGTTTTTCCCATTGCTTTGACCAATTTGCAGTTGGATTGTAGTTTAGTAAAGGAATCTGTATTCCAGCCAATAAGTGACAAGGAAGTACAAGGGAAAATGGAATGCAAAAAATGGGGTATTGCGTCGGTATTGCCTCTCGGGATTTGAAATTGATGGCAAAGTGGTTAAACAGCAAAGCCGTAAACAGGATCCCAGTAAGTGGAAAGTTGATAAATTGAGAAACAAAATGTCAAGACATTTCCAGGTACTGAGAGGTTCTCAATTCGACTGAGATGGTATCAGGAACCAGGATTTCAACAGGATTTCCCATTTTGGCAAAATCTCATTTCAGCCCTTCTTAGGACCCACTATAATAACACAAAGGACTCGCTGTTTTATTGAATACATCCTACTGTTCTAGATGTCTGCAGAGAACTGACTAAATATTCCTAATACTCTGGCATTCAATGTAAAGTCTTTGGAGAGAGTATTCTTTACCCTGATTGGGCCAAAGTTCTAGTTTAGAATAGTGCTGAAATGGGGAGTGTGTTTTTAATTTATTTGTGGGTATTATTTGCATTTTCACTTGCATATCTGTTTGTTTGTTTGTTTTTTGTTTTCAGGTATTCCATTTGGGGGTTTGGGATTTTCCAGTTTGTTTTTTCAGTTTTTCAGTCACTTTGATATTTTGGTTATGCCATTTTGGTCACATTTCCACAACTGCGCATGTGTAATAGCATAAATATGGTCAAAATGGCATGACCAAAATAACCAAGCTGAAAAACAAAAAATCAAAACAGAGCAACTGAAACAGATACCCGACGGAGCATGAACGGGTATTGGTTATTACCAGACTCACCATTTTTTGTTCCAGTAGTGTAGATACAAGAGGCTTACCTATTTGTATGGATAACCATTTCAACTGTAGTCTAAAAGGAAGTTTCTCCACCTGGGTAGTAATCCCCTGGGGTGCATGGGAGGTATTCTAGAGTTGACAGGGCTGAGAAGGGGCAAATGGTGCCACTCTGAATGAACTAGGGGGAATTTCCAAAAAGATGGAGTAGCAAGGGGTAGAGAGGAGGGAAGCAACAAGAGCATTGGAAGGGGGAGACGGAGACAGGTTGCAAGGTTTAAGTATGTGTAGGGGCAAGGGAAGAGGCTTCAGCTACCAGACGAGAGGGGACATTGTTTTAAAAGTTTTAAGACTCGCTGGTCTAGAAAGTGAAGATTATATTTATGAGGGCAAGTTTCAAAAGTACAAAAGAGAGATGGTCCCCAACGCCCCTTAAAAGACAATGGGCAAAAACAGACGTGACGGTGGCCTCCTGTGGCCCACTTTTCTGTGCTCTTTGCCGCAAGCCACTGGCACATCTGTTGAGGGGCCACCAGATGTTGTCCCGGGATTGTCCCAGGCCATGGTGGAGGCTAGCCCATGCTCTGGCCCCATATCAGTCCAGGCTAGGCTCTACCCAACTGGAGCAAAATGGGTCACAGTAGGCTATTATGTGTGGTGTGGCCCACTGTGACCTGGCTTGGATTAGGTCCACCATGGCTGCCTGTCATGGAGAGGGGTGGGGTGCTGTCCCCCCACCCTCCCCAGTGACCTGGCCACATTAGGAATGCGTGTTGAGCAGCTCATCTCGAACCAGACCATGTCTGATGTGTCTTCCTGTCCTGACATTGGCCAGTTTGCTGTGGTGGCGCCATCACTTCTGTTACCACCCAATGGGTGGTATGAATGATAGATACTTAACTTTCACCGGTGCCTTTGAAAATCTTACTATTCATCACTGCACTAGCAGTTTTCTTCTCACGGTGAATAAAAGACAACACTTGGTTGCAAAGAATATGAACTTAATGACACTGTGGTTCTTCCTGTCTCTCTAGTTCCCATCCCCATCCAGGGTATGTTATGCCTGGATGAAGTTGTCATGGAAGGGACATCTGATTGCAATGCACAGATGCTCAGCGATTTAGGGTCATGTTCAGCCTTGCTGTGAGCAGGTGCAATACCATTCATTCCATGTTGTCGAGATGGTTTTCATGTGGACAGGACTTAGTCCTTATGGCATAATCGTACAAGCCTTTTAGTCATGGTAACAGACTCGTTGAAGTCAATGAGGATGTGAAATCACTGGGACTGTTTTCATGAAGGAGTGTTTGCAGGATAACCATGTAACTGCATCTAGAGAGGTAGGATGAATCAACATTCCCATATATGGAAAGAGCACCAACATCTCTGACATTATGGTGGCAGCAGGGGGGAGGATGGGCAGATCCCAAGTATTTTCAATTGCAGTGATTATTGCAGAGCAGGGGGTGGGGCGCTATGGGAAGGGATTCGTGTAGGGGTGGGCGAGGAAGGAACGGTCGCTTGGTGTCTGGAATGGGGCACGTGTCTGAAACTGCTGAGAGGGATGTAATCGTCTCTGCAAATCAAGATGAGCTAGCTGGCCAATGAAGCATGCCTGGCATTTTATTTCTCATATTGTTTGGAGATAGGGATTCAGCTGAGTGCATTCAGCAAATAAAGATCAAATAACCTGCTGTGAATAATGTTTTAAACCCGGGTTCCTATCAGGATCTAGTTATAAGCCCATATACTCTGTTGGATAAAAAATAAGTTACACATGGCTGGAGGCAGTATTACTTTCTATGGAAGATGAAATCTGTTCTGAAATAGAAAATGTTTAGTGCCTTTTTTTGTGTGTGAAGGTCTAAACTGCATAAAATGTCCTGACTGAGCGGGTCTAGGAGGTTTGGGTAATATTTCACCCGGAGCACTGGGTGCTGGAGGTGAGAATTATGGGGGAAGAGTGAGAAGGATTGAGCTGTGAAGGACAGGGTTAGGGGGAGCCCAAATTGTTGGCTGATTTACTAGCTTTGTGCAGTGTAGAGGGATTAAGCACCTTTGCTCTGGAGTAGTGAAACTTCTGATAATCAGAATCTCTCCTTTCTGATGATAATCAGTGTTGGAAAGACCAGCCACAGCCTGAAAGGATACTAGTTCTAGCTCCATAAACACACACGCTACAACATGTGACTCTCAAAGGCATGAGTGAATCTGTGTAAGCAGAGCAGTCTTGAGGGACAGGCAGTCAGGGAGTTCCCTTTGTTCTCCAGTATTTGGGGGTGTCAAATCCTCATGCAATCAAATACTGCCCAAGGTTTGGTGATGAGAGTGTCACTGAAGCTTCAGTTAGAGCGGCACTGAATAGTAGATTTTGTATTTGTGGATATTATGCACATTTCAGATAACCCTCGAATAGTAGTATTATTACTATAGTGCCAGCAATGTACGAGACACTGTAAATCATTAGAGACAAGTCACTACCCCAAGGGGCTTACACTCTAAGATATCCACAACTGTTTATTTCCTTATTTTGGTTTGAACCCTTTGTTTATGTTGTTGTTTTGATTATTTTCATTCAGTTATTTTTGGCATTTGGGAAAATTCATTTTCGGTAAGTTATGCATGCGCAAAAGCACTGAAATAAAGTAACTGAAATACCCAACTACTGAAATGAATAAAACAAACAAAATGAATTTAACAACGTAATCACTACAACTGAACCAGAATATTCGAAGCGGATATCTGGCAAAGCGGGACAAAGTAATCAATATAACTGAACCCAAAATATCGGAAGTGAATATCCAATTCGTCACATCCACACTGAAGCAGGTGTATCTGTCAAATATTTTATTCACCACAAATAGTCATTGGAACTCCATTGGAGTTCAGAGCAGAACTGAAGTGGGTAGTCAGTTCTGTCCCAGCAGTGTGTACCCACATAACTAGGCATGTCCCAGGGACCCGCTTAGCAATGTGGTGGCTGCGAAACTGGGGCTTAGCAATGTGGTGGTTGCGAAACATGCGCAGGAGACACGAGCATCAAGGGTTCAAGTGTCACAGCCACCACTGAGCCCTTGATTCCCTTGTCTCCTAGGGGACTCTGTGCAAGGGTGAGGGAGCACTGGTGCATGTGCCCATGCCTGCTCAGGCTGCACATGCACAAAGGTCACAAATATCACCACTGCTGATACCAAAAGCCCGGCTGCTGCTGCCACCACCCAAACTCAAGCCTCACTGCTGCCACTTGCTGTGTCCCCCCCACCCCAGGTATCCGACTGCTGCTGCCTTGCCATTCTGGCTAGCGCTTAAACAGGTAACCACTGGAGTACTGTGTGGACACTGCATGGTATTCATATAGGGGGGTGCAATTTTATATCTTTTTACTAATTACAAAAATGAATGGAGCCTCATTTGTTTTCATAACAAAGGTAATGAAAAAATGAATAAGCAAACATTTGTTTGATTTCAAGTGTTTTCTTTTTTTTTTCATTTTATTTTATTAAAAATAATTTTAAAATTTACAAAAATCACTGTGCATGTGCAAAATGGCTGCCATTCTGCATATGCACATCCTTTTCCAAAACGGCACCAACACTGCCGGTGCCATTTTGGAAAAGGACCACCCATGCACAGAACGGCCCTGGCAGTCATTTCATGCATGCACAGTGATTTTTTAAAAAAAAAAAAATATTTAAAAAATAAAATTAAAAAATAAACAAGAAGTGTAGAGTCTTTTATGAAACCTCCCCAGAAATGAACAGATTTTTGGAAACAAAAACAAAAATAAAAACAAAAAAGAATGATGTGCCTGCTGCACACCCCTAGTACTCGGTACCGTGGATTCAATCGATATACCCATTTTGTCGGTATCCATTTCAGCTGTATTACGGTGGGACTACACATGGAGAAAGGGACGTCTTACTCTACGTGAGAGTGTGCCTATGCAAGGTGTGTAGACAAAGGCAACGATATACTGTATCCTTGTTCCAAGGACAAAGATCTGCCCATCAACTCCATTGTGTTGTGATGACTATGGCACAATGAAGAAGCTTTTACAGACACTTCCCAACTAGTTTGCCCTTGACCTTAAGGAGTTCCTTATGAGATCCACCATCTTACTCTCTGCTTTACACCCATTCTTCTCCAAGTACTGGAGCCAGGGCCTCCATCCCAGTGACTGTGTAGGATTGAACAAGACGTCTCACTCCTTGAAAGCTATACTTTCAATCCACCAGAGTGCTGATTGCTGAGAGACGGAAGTTCCAGTCACTATGCTTAATGGATTGGATGGAATGCTAGAGGCTGTTCGACAGCCTGCTACCGTAAAGAAAACTTTAGTATGTTGTACCTCCACCCTCTGCTCATCCTGGTAGATATACAGAATGGCAGCAAACAACACCCTTCTCCACATTCTCATGCTGCAGCTCTGCCCCCAGCCACCACTTTCAGTCTGTAACTTTATTTATTTATTTGTTACTGTTTTTGTCCCGCCCTTCCCAAATGGCTCAGGTCAGCTGGAGGAAGCTCTAAATTTTTAAAAAGGAGCTCCTAAATTCTTGTGAAGTAGAAATGAAGCACAAGTATCTTCATTCTGGCAGTAATCCCTGTAGAATGTTACCCTGGATGCAGACCAGACTGCAGGCAACTCTTGTTCAGAAGGAATGTCAAGGCACAATCTCTCCCCACTGCCATCTTTAAAAGACAAAGGTGGGTAGATGGTGAAATCACCTGTTGGTCCCTCTTGCAATTGCTGTGTATAATAATGAGGACTTACCTAGGAGTGCTGCTTTCTACAAGGTGATGCTTCCAAAAGAACTGATGAAGGGCCAGCCAATGAGCTGTGCTGGTGGTCTATGATCAAACTCTCCAAAGGTTTGGTCAGTCTTAGAAAGGTGATGGGTACTTGCAACAGAATGTCTTAGGTGCTCTGGGGACGGAAGTATTAAAACCATGCAAACTGAACATAAGAATATACTGGGTCAGACCAGTGGTCCATCAAGCCCAGCATCCTGTCTCTGACAGTGGCCAATCTCGATTACTTGGGATAAGTACCCAACAGGTCACAATGGCCAATCCATTTCCTGTTGTTCCAGCCCCCAACAGTAAGAAGTTATGTCCCCTAAACCTACTTGGCTAATAACTGTTAATAAACCTACTCTCCAAGAACTTATCCAATCCTTTTATAAAAACCCAGCTATACTACTAGCCCTGACCACATCCTTGGGCAACAAATTTCACATTGGAAAATTTTGAAGTTTCCATATTTCTCCAAATTTCTAATTTAATTTTCAATTGAAATGAAACATTTGAATTCCTACACTTGGCAAAAAAATTTATTTGAAGTGGAATTTAAAATAATTTCTAAGGGCCTGAACTACTGCTTAGATTTCTTGAGAGCAGTGCTGAAATATACAGTTAGGAGTTCCCCTCACCTTGACCCTGAAAGTCCCCCTCTTCTGACCCCAGAAGTCCCCAACCCTGAGTTGAGCAGACCAAGATGGGGGCAGAGACTTTCAGGCTCTCCATCAACGGCAGACCTAGCTCCAAGCCAGTCGTGGCAGGAGGCAGCAGAGATGCCCAGATGTGCTGAACCTTGGCAAGTGCCACTGTAAGCCTCCACAGGGGCCCAAGAAAGAGTTTCACTAGGCTCCTGCCTACAGTGAGGTGTGGACTTAGAGGCAGGACTGTCCCACCCTCTTTCTGACATTTGCCCTGGCCTCTGCAGAGCATTGTGATGTCACGGTATTCCAAAGAGGGCATGGCCACATCAGAAAGGAATGAAGAATCCCCTTGGGACAATGTCCCCTTCCAACATGGCCATGTTCCTTATGGAGCATCATGCTGGCATAGTGCTCTGAAGGGGTGGGGCCCTGGGAAAGTCTGGAAAGGAGCAGAGCTCCAGACCTCTCTAGCAGAATCCACTATTGCTGTTCTGCTCTAGCAGGGCCAGAATAGCAGCGCATCTGAAGCAGTGGGAAGAATGTGCTCTGCTGGGAGGTCCATGTCTGCCTCAAATATGAGGCTCCAGCCCCCTTAGCCGGTGACTAGCAATGCCACAGGGACCAAGGTCAGGGACCTCTGGGATGGGGTTGAACCCACATCCAACATATGCCTATGGCAGCTGCCCCATCTGCCTTTGCCAAGCTATCACTCTGGTTGAGGGTGCATCTCACAGGAACGTAGCTCCTTGTAGGAACAGGTCCTAAATTGGGGCAACTCCGAAATTCTGGGAAACTCCGTTTTCTTAGGAAAGTAAAAGACGATAATCTTGCCTTCCATTTTAAGTGCCTGGTTTGAGCCTCACCCTGGCCCCCACTGTCTATCGAGCTCCCTGTCTAAAAATCAAATGCAGTAAAGGCAGCTAGAGAAACCTCCCTGAATCTTTGAATAGAGAGGCTGTCTCTTTAAAGTTAAAGAGAATCAGCAGCTTTGAAGACAATGTAGTCCGTGAGAGGCAAATGAGATGCAAGTTTTGATACAAGTGTGTGTATTATCATCCTCGCCTAACCATTGTTTGCCTGTATTGCTTTATTTCACTGCACTGAGATCACTCAAATGAACCTTGAAATCTACTGCAGCCAATAAGAGTTTAACATTTCATATTTAACAACTAATAGTCTCTGCTTTTAAATAGAGATGTTCTGATTCCCAAATTCCTGGTATGAATCCAGAGGTGGTGGTAATGAACAGAAACTGACAGTCTGTACAGATTGGAGCCGTTTTTATGCTGGTGTGGCTTTCTCTTTTTCTTTTACATTTATTTATTTTTTGTATGTGTGAGAATTTAATCCTCCTCAGGGACTAATAGTGCTGGAAGGCAGGTCCTGGGTAAGTTTCTCCTTCACGCAGCTATGCTAATGTGCTTCCAAACTGACCTACAACTGCCCGTTGTTCCTGCGCTTCTTCCAGTTCTCCATGCCCTCTGTCATGCACTGTTGATGCCCTCCAGTCCTGATCTACACCACCACCCCCTGGTCTTCTAGGCCACATTCACACGAACAAAGCAAAACTGATTTAACAAAGATTAACTTTTCCAGTTTTATTTACTCACTTTGGTATCATTCACTCAAGAATTCAAAACCAATTTTAGTACCTCCCCAATTGGCCCACCATGGTGATATCATGAAAGTGCTCACAATAAAACCTGTTCCTCCATGCCTTGCATGCAAAGCATCCTGGAACACTGCAGCACCAAGAACTTCACAGCAGGAGAAGCACTGTGCACTAGGGATGGGCGAACACAGTTCGGTGTTCGGCCCGAACTATGCCTGTTCGGACTACCGAACGTGAACATGAACCCGAACCCGAACATACCAAACAGAACTGAACACAGAACAGTGAAATGGCGAACATACCGAACACCGAACGGTGAAATGGCCGAACAGTTTGGATCGCGTTCGGGTGGCAAAAAAAGGTTCACTGTAAGGTCAAACGTGACAGGGAGGGGTAGTACTAGTCACTGAGGAGCAGACTTGCCGGCACCAGGGGTGGAGAGGCTTGCAAGAAATGAAACTATATCTGCTTCCCCCCTTCCCAACACCTTCTGAGCTAGTCACTGTTCCTGAACAGCAGGCATTGAGTAGGATTATGAGATTGCTTTAAGTTTCATTTCAGTTTTGTACTGAAATGAAACTTAAACCTTAAACTGAAACCTTGTGTTGTTTGTGTTTCAGTTTAAGGTTTAAGTTTCATTTCAGTACAAAACTGAAATGAAACTTAAAGCAATCTATATATATATATATATATATACTCTTACAACTGCCTACTGTCCCCTACCCCCCCTCCCTCTCCCTCTATATATAGGGAGAGGGAGGGAGAGGGCTATATATATATATATAGCAGACCCTCCTCTGCTTCCTCCATTGGCTCCCTCTCCCATTTTTCATCACAAACTCCTTGTCCTCACCTTCAAGGCTCTCCATGGCCTTGCCCCCTCCCTATCTTTCTGCCCTCATTTCCCACTACATTCCCATCCAGCATCTTTGTTCTACCTCTCTCTCTCTCTCTCTCTCTCTCTCTCTCTCTCTCTCTCTCTCTCACACACACACACACACACACACACACACACACACACACACAC
>QEPC01007204.1:823640-847068 GCA_003113815.1 Sphenodon punctatus
ACACACACACACACACACACACACACACACACACACACACACACACACACACACACCTCTATACTCATTAGCCCCTGCTCTCCTGCTCCCAAACCATGCAGCCTCCCACATCTGGAACTCCATCACAAAACACAGATGCTCTACTCTGTCCCTCTTGACTTTCAAACCCTCTTCTAACTAGAGCTGAAATGAGTACCCACAAAAACAGGTATATCCATCAAATTTCCAAACGACCCAACAACATCGGATACCAATTGGTACCCGATTGCAACCCAATTCGGGTACTCGATGTCCCAGAATGTCGACTTCTAGCCCTGTAATGTCAACTTCTAGTATAAATTTTTCTTCTTTTTTATCTATTTACCAACTTCTGACGCCTAATTATTGATTTTCCACTCTGGAAAATTGACTTCCGGTCCTGATTTTTTTAATTTCCATCCCAATTTTTGTGGTTTTTGACCAAATAAACCCATCAGTAATTGAAAAATCAATATCAGAAGTTACTGATTTTGGGGGGGTATCTGAGTACCCAATTGATACCCAGGTAACCCATCGGGTACCTGGTGTGGTATCTGAAAATGTGTATTACCAGTAGGTAGTAATTTAAGTAACCATTTCACCTCTACTTCTAACAGGTTTTCCTTAGCTCCTCAACCCCATAGTCTGGTCACTGATGCTCCTTCTATTGTCCTATCCTTCAGGGTCCCCTTTCTCCTCTATCACTAAGATAAGCACATGTACCTGTAACTTCTCAACTTCATCCCTGTCAGTCCCTGTGTCCCCCTCTCCTTTGACTCCTTCTCACCCCCTAGCCCATCCTTGATGGTAAGCTCCTTGGGGCAGGGACCTGTCTCTGATTCTTCCATGGCAAGCACATTTTGGGGATTATATAATAATAATGATGATGTTGATGACGACTGGGAGGCAGGCCAAAAAGGCATGTGTTCCCCTCAACATCATGTCCCCCTTAGTATTTCCACCTTATCCCAGATATTTTTTAGCTGTCATACGCATAGGCCCAGAGTATGACTTATTGGAACAGTAGAATGGTCTGATCAGGGCTGCTGCAGTCTGTGCTCCTGCCCCTGCAGGACATTTTGTTTGGAGAAGCTAAGGCTGCCCAAGCCTCTGATACCTGCTGCTTCTCAGCCCAGAAATGAAAGCATAATCACCAACTAGTCTGATGTTCTATAGAGAGGGAATGTAGTCTAGTAATCAAACATAAGAAAACAGCTTCCAAATCTGCCGTTGGCTATCCCTGTGGCCCTGGACAGATCACTAAATTCCTCTGGTCCCCACTTTCCCCACCTGTAAAATGGGACTCATGGCAGTTATCTAACTTCTTCAAAAAACATGAATGAAAGGCTGTCAAAGCAGGGGACAAAAGGCAGACACAGCCTTCATGTTCTAAACTTGCCTTAAATTCTAGAGAAAACCAGACAGGCCTAGCAGTGGGAAATGGCAATTTAATGACAAATGTTTATTAAAGAGAAGAGGACGGTGTCTCTTTCCAACATAAAAGGAAAAATGTGTTCCTTCCTTTGTAGACTCAAGGTTGTCAGTTGCCATGGTACACCAT
This sequence comes from Sphenodon punctatus, assembly GCA_003113815.1. Taxonomy (NCBI): domain Eukaryota; kingdom Metazoa; phylum Chordata; class Lepidosauria; order Sphenodontia; family Sphenodontidae; genus Sphenodon; species Sphenodon punctatus. The sequence continues at coordinate 825,220 of QEPC01007204.1, forward strand.
AGTCCATATAATTTCTCTTCCTAATTGGGTGTGGAAAAAGTCCAGTGTTCCAAGTCAGAAAAGCTGATGAGTGAATCCTAGGCAGGCATTTTTATCCCTGAATCAACCATAAGGGACAAAAACATCCACAGAATCCTCTCACCCTGCTGAGCCTTTCAGCATACTCCTTAAAAGGGAGAGTACAGCTGGACTGCGTGGTGAATTTTCTTAGAAGTAAGGGCCTGGTTTTACCACACTTACATTGATTGGAACCACTGAGTGGCACCCTGGTTCTAGGCTAACACATGAGGGAGCAAACCAAGGACCTCTGGATCATAAGGAGAGGGGGCGGGACTACCATCATGCCTGCGGCTTCCAGGGGCAGGGTGGGGCACCGGCCCCAACATGGGTTTTTTAGTGGCGTGCCTGCCGGCACTGCCGCAAGTGCACACCTAAGGGACCCTTGGTGGGGCCTGGGTGGGCTGGGGTGCGGGGTCCTATTTGTTGGCAGAGAACTGTGGGGAGAGTTTGTACTGGGGGATATTTGTTTTAAAGGGAGGAAGTGTGGGGGTTTTCTTTATTTTATAGTGGGGTGGTAAGGGGATGGGGAGTGTAGATGAGAATTGGATGGGGGGCTGAGGGTTCAATTTGGGAATGGATGGGTGGGAATCCTCCCCTCGAGTGGGGTGGGGCAGCCAGAGGGGAGCCAGGGCTGGGGCTGGATGTGTGTGTGTGGGGGGAGGAACACAGCCATTGGGGTCATGATGGGGCATGGGAGGTATGGTCCGTATGGGGGGTATGTTCGAGCTCGGTGCCGGGACAGGTGTTTAATATCTGTTCCCCACACCACCCCTCTAGCAATGGGGCAGGTGGTTCTGGATCAGAGGGCCCCAGACCATCTGTTGATGCTCGTGAAGGCGAGGTCGGTAGCAAATAAAGCAATAACGGGCCAGGAATTGATCCTGGACCATGCAGCCGACCTCGTGTGTATCACGGAAACCTGGCTAGACACAGAGCCGGGTCTTATCTTGACTGACCTTGTTCCAGCTGGGTATTCTGTGCAGCATCAACCGTGGTCAGAGGGATTCAGGGGGGGGGTAGGGGGGTTGTAGCCATGATTTTTAGGGAGGGTTGTGCTGTTCGGAGGTATCTGGTGCAATCCATAATGGGTGGTGTTGTGGCAGGGGACAGTTTGGGAATGCTGCTTGTATACCGTGCGTCCACCTGTATGGCGGCTTCCCTACATGGTCTAGCAGATCTGGTGTCGGGAGTGCTGTTGCGATTCCCAAAGACGATAGTTTTGGGGGACTTCAACATCCATGCCGACGCTGATCTTGGGGTGCGGAGCATGAATTCATGGCCGCCATGGCAACCAAGGGCCTGTCCCAGAGGGTCAGCGGCCCGACACACCAGGGGGGACATACCTTAGACCTTGTGTTTTGCACCGGCCTTGACGTGGGGGGTCCGCTGGTGCAGGAGATATTAGCTGTGCCCTGGTCACGGACGGACCATTACCTCCTGCAGGCCCCTCTCCTGGCACATGTTTGCCCCTGGAAGGACGTGGAACCTGTTAGAATGGTCTGCCCCCATAGAAGGATAAGGATTCTAATAAGGATTTAGAAGTGAGGGCTGGAAATAACACAGCTGGAAAATTTGAGCTGAAACAGGTAGTGGATTTATTATTCAAGGTTATTGCTTGCAATTTTGGATAGCCCTTCAAGTATCCGAATAATATCTGCGGCCAAACTGAGTACTCGAGTAGCGGTGGGAGGAAGGGGTGTTGTAGATAGCCCACTTATTTTATTTTATTTTCATTCATTTTCTTTGGTTTGATTATTTCAGTACTTTGGCCATTTTAGTATTTTGGGTTATATCATTTTTTGCAATTGTGCATGTGCAATAGTGCTAACGTTGATGAAATTACATTACTGAAATAACCAAACTAAAAAATTCCAAATGGCTCCCTGGTAGAGTGTAAATGGATATAGGTTATCACCTGAACTGCCATCTTTGGTTTGGGTGTGGTGTATTCAACAGGTTTACATCCCTCCCAATTGTCCCTATTTAGCAGGGATTGCCCTCTTTGGGTGCTGAATCCCACTGTCCCTCCCTCCTTTATGGGAATCAAAATCTCTGTTTCAGGATGGACAAAAAGACTGGCATTCAAACCTCAGGCACCTTTTCCCTGGTTGCCTCACGGGAAAGACACTTGAGAGAACAACTGGGAGATGATGGAATGACAAGAAACGAAAGGCAATAAGTTGGAGCTTTTCTGTCCCTCTTCATGCACTTGAACTGTTGGGAGGCATATGTGCACACGGATGTGTATCAGAGCTTATTTGCAAGGGGTGGAGCTTATTGTCCAAGGGGGTGGGTGTTGTCTCAATTTGGTGACTCAAAATGTTGGGCTCTCTAGGTTTATCCTTTTTTTGAATACTTCTTTCTGTTGTACAAAGCACCCATCCACTGTACTCCGTGTGGAATGTGTAAGGGCAGAAAAGGTCTTCCTAGTGTTGCCCCACAGACCAGGGTTTTGAGGCTAATCTGGTGCTAAGAGGCAAAGTATAGTGGTGCCTCATGGAGCAGGTTGGGTATGTGTGGAAGCAAATTTGGGTAGCTAGTTTCAAACCACGTGTTCACCAATTCTATCCACCAGGCACCTGAAGTCAAAAAATGACACTTGTCCCTGTGTGCCGTGGATACATTCCTATCAGCATTCTAGTGGTGTGGCAGTCCTCCCAAAGCACACTACTACTTCCCACCATTGGGCAAAGGCTGGAGTGGCCAGGGAGCAGCCACTGCGTTAATTAAAAGTAGCAGGCAGGGAATTAATTACACTCAGCAGGAGCCTCCTGATTTGCTGTCCCCCATCCCAGTACCTCTGATGAGATACTTCTGCAAGGCCAGGGCCTTCTCCTGACCATCTGATGCTAATGCCAGGGAGTTCAGTTCTCCAGTACTGAGCTGACATTTAAGCTCTCCCTCCTCCACACTCCCTCACACAGTCCTGAAGATCAAGGGCAAGACACAGCCATTAAAACTAACCCTGTAACAAATGACACAAACAGATCCCCTCACTGCTAAACGACATGTATCATAGTTGCTGGCAGCATGTCAGGTATCATCACACTTCTCTTTCTTGGGGAGTCATTCCACCCACTCGGAAATCAGTAACGTTGCTGTCACCACTAAAGAGTCCTGCTGACGATGCCGCTCGCATTGCTAATTACCAGCCGCTCACTTAGCTTTGCCTTTGTATAGATTTTTTGGAGGCTGTCCCTCAGGCCTTCCCCCACTGGCCCCCTGAATTCCCAGTCATTTAGCCACAACTCCTAGTTAGCAGAGAAGACAATGAACTCAGCGGAGTGCCACCGAGAATGAAAGGCTCTCTTCAGCAAATGGACTTTCTTTAAGCATGAGCATCGCTTACAATTTGCTTTGTTTTGTTTATTTTTGAAGTTAGTTCAGGGCCGTTGACAGCCGTTGAGGGCCTAGAAAGATTTGTCTGTTTACAGAATGCAGCGGCAGCAGCAATAACAGAAGCTTCCCATACACATTTCTTTCTGTCAACATGCCTCCACCTTGATTTACAGTGACAGAAGGGCCAGAGGGCTGTTCAGTCTCTGTGTTCATTCACTCCTTGGCCTCTTTCATGAGACCACCCATCTACTTGTGGTACCTACTTGTGGTGGTAATGTTGGCACTATAGATAATATACCAGGCTAATGGGAACCTGAGGAGACTATCCACAAATTCATTTTGCACAGTCCTCCATTAGTCACTCACTTATTGGCATTGGTTGAGGTTAAATGGCCTACAGAGCCAGCATGAGGAGAGAAATATCCTACAAGTGTCTCCTCTGCCAGCATTCATGTTAGCTTCTGCAGGCATGGTGGTTTTGGCTATGCTTTGACAGCTTTTTTGAGCACCTGAAGGATTTGATGTCCTGAATCCTTTGAACATCCAGAGCAGTGTCCCTGATCACCTATCCTTAAGGTCTGGAGATCCTGGCATTCACTATCAATCCTTGGAGCAATACATGTAAACTAATATATTATCTCTTTTGGCCCCTATGTGGGTTTTCTACTTTTGCAAGGCTGCAGTGCCTATGAGAAGAGCCAGGCTTCTAGTGTTGGTGCTAGGAACCCCATTTTAGTGTGACAACATGATGGGGTGGGGGGAGTGTCACTGAGCTTTTGCAAACAGATCTTCCTCCCTTTGGGGACCCTTTTCCCTCCCAGGGACCACTTTGAAAATTAGTAAAAGTTCTGAGGACGACATAGAAGTTGCGGGGGGCAAGGGGGTCTTTTGGAAGAGTACAGTCCAGATCATAAATCTGTGCCGTGGATCTGTCCCCTGTTCTGTGCATGCCTTCATCTCTGCTCCTTTGCCCTGAGCTCAGTCTTTCAGTGCTTGGGGGTAGGAACTGAATCAAGGGTCGAGATCCAGGAAATGGAAAAAGGGCCAAACAAAAACTAACCACGCACTGCATTTGGTCTCTAGGCAGAGCCCCAGCCCCCCACATGGCACACACACTGCCTGTAAAACAAAGAGTCTCCAAGAAAGGACAAACCTGGAAGACCTATCAGAGTAGCACTCAATTCTGTCTGAACTAGCTTCCCCACAGATCTCAAAACTAAGCTTTCTGGTGTGGTTTCTGCTTCTGGGGGGACTAGCAGTGGGTTCATTTACAGCCTGTATCAAAACACTTTGGTAACTGCCAGGTTCTGAATTTGGTGGTTCTGGCCCCTGGATCCTGATCAGGAGCTGACCCAGTTGTCCTGGAAACCTTGTCCCCAGAAATTTCCATTCAGCACTTATGCTTCTGGCCTTGTTCAGAGTGCCAAAATAAAAGGGTTCAATCAAAACAAAATTAACAGGAACTTCTTCAGACCCATAGGAGATTCATAACCTTAACCTGGGATTGGTTCAAGGTTTGGGTAGAGGGCTCATGGTCATTCACTTTTCCCAGGCAGGATCAATACTCTGCAGCAGCGAGAGCCCTTAGGTATCCTGAACCTAATTTGTCTCACTGTGTCTTACCAAATGGGCTGCTAACAGCACACAGACGGCTGCACAAGAACCAGATGCACGAAGGCCGGGACAGGGGCCCATCGGGGATTTAGAGTGTGCAGACAGGAGTTGGAATCCTTTCTTTTGGGTTGAAGGGACTAAGAAGAATCTGCCAACATCAGAAAATCCATTAGCAGCAGTAGCCAAGCCTGACCCATACACATGATGACACCAAGAGATACCACCAGCCCCTCTGAATACCCTGCTCCCAAAACATCTGGGATCAAGTGGAAGGGCAAGGGATAAGGATCCCTATCAAGGGATAGGGTCCATTGGAAGTCCGTTGCTCAGGGACAGGGGTGCAGTGAGTACTGCAATCAGACTCATGAGTGGGGTGCCCAAAAAATGCCCAGTTGTGGAGTGCCCAGTTGTGGGAATTTTTCAGGCACCCCACTGGGCACCTGAGAGGTTACTCGGCCACCTATCGGGTGCCCAGATGCCCCCCATCTAAAATAACCCAGCCCAAAAGTGCACTTTCCTGGATTTTCTGGGATGCCCCAGGATGCTGATCCCAAGCCCCGCTTGACTTCTGCTCGCATCTGCATTCCCTGGGCTGAGTCACCCACCCAGCTGCTCCTACTAGCTCCTCCTCCTCCTGGCTGGTGCTCAGATGAGCTGAATTCTTCCTGCTCCGCTTTTCTGAGGGTGTGGGGAGCGAGGACTCCAAGTGCATCCACCTGACTGAAGACATTGTGTGCATGACTCCTGCATACAACCCACGGACACTCCTGCCGGGGTCTGTGAGGCACTGTCCACCCATTGATTTTCTGGGTGGAAGGTGAGTGGGGCTTGGTGACCGGGAGGAGCAGCTGGTCAGGTGAGTCAGCCTGGGGAGTGTGAATGTGGGCAGGAGCCAAGCAGGGCTTGCAATCGATGTTCTAGGATTGGCCCAGGCAATCTGGGATATTGGGTAGCCTGTTGAGTCACATTAGGCACAGACTGGCCCAAGATCAAGGCCAGGTCATGTTGGGCACACCAGATTCATCAGGTTGCCCATTTTTGCAAGTGCCCCATTACAGCTCTACTCGGGGCCCCAAAGATCTTGACATGAAGCCAGTTTACACAGTGAAGAAAGTTCTCAATAGGGATGTGCGAACGCAATTCAGGAGTTCAGACCGAACTCGGTCCGTGCAGATGGCTGAACTGAACGGCCGAATTGAACACAATTCGAACTCGGAACGACCAAACAGTTCAGTATTGTTCGGATGAGTTCGGGCACCAAAAACGTGACTGGGGGGGCAGCTGAGGAGCAGACTTCTTGGCACCAGGAGTGGAGAGGCTTGGAGTAGCAGCCAGCCTACCCATGGCCAGGGGCACTGATCGCCGGGCACAGGAAGGGATAGAGGGGAGGGATTGAATCGCACCCTGCAGAGACCCGATAACTGCCTTGAACAGGATGGAGAGGCATGAGGTAACAGGGATGATGGGTAACAGGTGGGACATCACACCATCCAGAGCCCATCCCCACCAGAAGGTGGTGGTCATGGGGAGGGGCGACCAAGGGACCATGAACTATCACCACCCTGCCAATGACAGCCAGCCATCGCTGCCAGGACAGGTCAGGGCACACAACAGGGTGCCATACAACATAATCACAGCACAGTTGGAATGGTGTGTGAGAGCATGCGCACCGTGGCCAATTGAGCCCCCAGTACAGGGGATAGCACACAAGAGGTCCGATGGGGTTTCCACAGAACAAGTTGATTTGGTGCAACAACGGACAGCGCTTCCATAGCACGGGAGATCCTGGACCCACACCAGCACCACATTGGCCAATGGACCAGGGTGGGGGGTCCACACATCACTGGACAAACAAGACAGAGGGAAGAGCAAAAGTAGACAGCACAATGTATTGGGGCACGGTGTAAAGGAATACTGGACAGTTGGTAGGGATGTGCGAACACAGTTCGGGAGTTCGGACCGAACTTGGTCCGTTCGGACGACCAAACCCGAACCAACCGAACTTGATCCGAACTCGGAAACGACCGAACAGTTCGGCATCATTTGGATGCATTCGGGTGGCAAAAACATGACTGGGGGGGGCAGCTGAGGAGCAGACTTCTTGACACCAGGAGTGGAGAGGCTTGGAACATCTGAACCCCGTTCTGTTCGCACATCCCTAGTTCTCAACCAAATTACAGCCTCCAGCAGTTGAACCAGCTCAGGCTCTTCTAATAGGCCCTGAGCCTGACAAATAAAACAACATGAGGCTGCTGTGTGAGGAAAGAGCTCCACAAGGGGCTTGGGTCAAGGTTCAGTGGGACAACCAGGATTCGGAAAGGAAGACTGTAAAAGAGAGAAGAAAATGAAAGTGAGATTTATCCTCTCTCACCATGTGCCTGAGGCAGTTATTCGCCGCTCCAGTGGACAGTGGTTGGTGTCCTGAATGTCTTCACACCAAGGTTAACAGGGTTTTTTTTTGCTCCGCTCTGCCCATACTTGGGTTTTATTCCCCATCCTCCTGGTGTTTCCTCTGAACGTAATCATTCTGGATGGCAATAGCCTCCCTCAGCCAGAGAAGAAACCGCAGAGTGCCTGATAATAAAGCTGGCGATGATTGGAAATGTGATCATTAATTCCTTACTCTTAGAGAAAAGGCAGCAGAGCAGTGAGTGCCAGCTATTAATGAAATACTGCACCAACAGAATTACTGCTGAGCGTGGCTTTTAAAAAAAGTCTTTTTGCATCAAACCCCTCCCCCCCCCCTCAGAAAATCCTTTGAAATGTAATCGGTGAACGGAATACAGGGGGAGAGGCATTTTTCAAATCGTGTTTCATACCCTCCGTTCCCACCAGTATCTGTAATAACAAGGACTGGATGGAATGCCAACCCAGGCAGATTAATTGGAATGGGAATACTGGTCCAAAGACCACATTCATGGAACCTGGGCCCATCTTTGGGTTTTCCTAGTCATACCTTCCTATAGGCTCTGTCTTTTCCCTGCCACACCCCTTTGGGTGTTTTCTGAGGGCAGTAGTTCCCAGTGGGCATCTCCTCCTGGCCCCCAAACCCTGCATGCTACTTCCACAGCGAGGAACCAGCAGCATTCTCCTCCCTGCTCAAGCTTTGAATTTACCCTGCAGTTGGTGGAAATGGCAGTGGCTTCACCTACCATCTCAGCTACCAGGAAATTCAAATGGCAGAATTTGAATTTAATTTCATTCCTTATTCCTCTGTGGCCATCACAGCAGTGGCATAGCCACCATTACAGGAGTCATGGGAGGTGACTCGGGCATAGCTACCATGGAGCAAAGGGACTTGGGATTTTGAGGGGGACCTTTACAAGCAATCTTAGCACCACTAGGAATTTTTTAGAATGGTTGTAGGAAGCCAACATTCTGCCCCACCCACTCTGACCAGTGGTGCTCGGATAGCGGAGCAAAGGGGCCCTGCCAAGAAGGACATTTTCAAAGTGGGTGGGGGTGGAGTACTGACCCCACCTACTCTTGCAACTTACTTTTCCTGGTGGGGGAAGGAGGTGCCATCTGGGATCTGGGGGGCCGCCACCTTCACGAGTAAGCTATGCCCCTGAATCACCACCCCCTCATTTTCATTGGACCCAGGCCTGGCAGTCTCTGTGCTTTCCCAGTTTTTGATGGCTGGGGTGGGGGAATGGATGAGTCAGAGCTAACTGAAGCTGAATCCTGACAAGATAGAGGTAATGTTGGTGGGGAGAGCAGTGGGTGTGACTTCCCCCATCATTTATGAGGTTTGTCCCCCGCTGGTCTCCCAGGTGTGGAGTCTACGGGTGCTCCTGGATTCCCAGCTCCACTTGGATATCCAGGTGGAGACAGTGGCAAAGGGGGGCTTTCTGCCAGTTACATCTGGTTTCGCGGCTTCGGCCTTATATCTCGGACTCTGACCTGGCCACCATCATTCCTGCTTTTGTTACCCTGAGACTGTACTACTGCAACTCCTCTACGTGGGGCTACCCTTGGTGATGGTCCGGAGGCTTCAGCTGGTGCAGAATGCAGCAGTCCGTCTCCTTATGGGGTTGGGTTGCCGGGAGCACATTACACCGGTGCTCTCTTGTCTGCACTGGCTCCCTCTTTTCTTCCGGGCCCAATTCAGGGTATTGGTTTTCACCTTTAAAGCCCTACACGGCCTCGGCCTGACCTACCTGCGGGACCGCCTCACTTCCCGAGCCCTGGATTGGCTCCTGCGGTCCACTGGGGGTGCCTTCTTAGAGGTCCCCTGAGTAAATTGAGGGGCCACTATGGAGAGGGCGTTCTCAGTGGCCACACCTTGGCTTTGGAACTCCCTCCCGGAGGAGGCTTGCCTGTCCCCAGATCTGCTGGCTTTTCATTGAACTTGTAAAACCTGGCTGTTCTGCCAGGCACTTGGTGGAGGGGACAAATGAAGGGGGCATGGGGAGAGGGGGGTGAAGGGACAATCATAATTAGAGACAGGTCCCTGCCCCAAGGAGTTGCAATTTAGGCAAATCATTTGTTTTCCCAATCTTGAGTTTCCAGGAAAGCTAGTGAGGAAAGATAGTCATGAAAAGTATTCTATTGTCAGATTCATTTTCTGTCAAGTCATATTGGCTACTTTGGACTCAAAAACTGAGACAAAGCTCAGGGAAGAGAAAACTCCTCTAATATCATTTTGATTGCACTACTAGGCAAACACAGTGCTTTATAATCACAGATGTTATCCGAGATAGGTCCCTTCCCAGTGGGCTAACAATCTAAGATAGACAAGGGTGAGGGGAACACAGGGACAGACAGACACACACATTTCCATATGTGGAGCTGAGTCTGAGAGGTAGTGACTTGCTCAAGACCATCCAGGGAGTTCATTAGCTAGGGTGAGATTTGAACCCTAGTCTCCCAAGTCCAATTCCAGCACCTTATCCACTACACCACATTGGGTGTCCTCAGGGACTGTAACCTGAGTTTGGTAGGTCAAAGGTGTGCATACTAGTCTTTACTACCTGTGTTTTGTAGTTCAAAGGTGTGCATACTAGTCTTTACTAGGGATGGGCGAACGCGGTTCGGAAGTTCGGAGTTCGGACCGAACTCGAATAGTTCGGTCAACCGAACCGAACGGTCAAACCGAACTAGAATTCGAACGTTCGGTTCGGATGCGTTCGGTGAGTTCGGAATTGAATTTCCATTGGTTTCAATGGAAAACACATTATCGGCTTTAACTTTTTTGTTTTTTAAGCTACGTGGCTGACATTTGGGGTGCCTCTACCTTCAATAGAACTCATTATGTGCACCAAATATCAAAACAATTGGATAAAGGAATCCGATTTTAGAAGCAGTTGCATTATTGTATTTTGCAATATTCTACATATACATTCTTAGCTGTAACTTCTTTGCCTCACATCTAATGTAGGTGAAACATGTTAAGTTTATACCCCTTCCCATAGTAACTATCTTTGCCAAATTTCAGAAGGATTGGACAAAAGGTCTTGGTGGTATAAGCAATTAACAAATAAATGTATGTCTGATTATAACATCTTTGTAGTCCAACCAGTGTACATGAAATTTGGCAGGACTATATATTTCACTTTCATGATCATCTCTGCCAAATATCAGAGAGATATTATAAAGGGTCTCAATTTTATATGCCTGTACAACAAATGTAGAGAAGGGGCCTATGCCTGGGATTCTCTTATGTCACTGTGGTATAAGATCGGTTTGTGATGCAAATTGGCCAACAGAAGTGGTTCCCTTTATCAAAATCTCCTGTACATTTGCTGAAATAGCAGGAACGGTATTTGATACATTCCTGTCAAATATCCTGTAAACAGAATGGAATATCAAAATGTAACAGCTGGAAATGTATTTTCAGGTTAATGTCTTATACCCTTGGGACCCTTTATCCACTCTTTCCTAAAATTGGCAGAAATATTAAGCATATAGAGGGATGTAATATGCACAAGTTTCATGAACATTGGATGCAAGATAAAGAAGTTGTAGTCATGAATGTGTATGGAGCTTTTCTTAAAATCACAATATTCAATTGCTTCTGAAATCAGTTTCCTTTATCTAATCGTTCCGAATGTTGGTCTACTTGGTGCGCTCCATTGGGGGGTACAATCTCCCTAAATATCATCAAAAAGTAATAAGAAACAAAAATGTTATGGCCAGAAATATGTTTTTTAGTTTTTTCCTTTTATTTCAAAAACTAAATGTCATTTTCAGTTCCCGATTGCACCGAACTAAAGACCGAACCTATCCCGACCGAACCGAATCCCGAATCCGAACTCAACATTCGATCCGAACCACCGAATGGCCGAACATTCGAACCGACGAACCAAACCGAACGGGCGAACCGAACGGACGAAACGAACGCAGCCGAACCGAATGGCCGAACTCGAACCACGATCTGTTCGCCCATCCCTAGTCTTTACTACCTGTGTTTTGTAGTTCAAAGGTGTGCATAATACTTTTCACTAGCCACCATGGGTGCAATCCAACACCTGACTTATGCCGGCGGCAGGCACAGTGCCGAGCTGAGAGGTGTGAGCTCAGTTGTGCAGGCATGCCATGCATGTAGCAGGCCACTTTGGAAGGGGCAAACCAATGCCCCATGCAGCTTTCTGCACCAGCGGCACATACATGCACCTGAGCACCGTCATACTCAAACTACGCCTCGCGTAGGAGCAGTAAATCAGGGGGTGTTGTATTGCACCCAGTGTCTCTATAGTGGCTCAGCAAGGTGCACCAAGAAGGTGAACTCTAGCCTCACTTGGGAGCTATGTATGACTTCATGGTTCCATGGTATTATCTACATACTTAGGAATATTCTTCCCTATGTTCTGTATTACAACAGCAAAATATTGTTTATCCAGGAGAGCCATTTCTGGTTCTCTGACTTTCACCAAAATGAATACCAGTGCCTAGCACATTCCCTGAAATTTTGGAATTGGTCAGGTACCAGTTACATTTTTCAAAAATTACGTTACAGAAAGAGGGAAGTTTTTGAATTGAGTGCTATGCTGTTGGTGACAGCCATCTGTCAAGTATGTTGTAGCTGGAGTCATCCTGCATCCAAGCAGGGGGTTGGATTAGATGATTCCAATTCTAAGTTTCTATGATGCTCAAAACCTCGAACCATATTTTGGAAGGTTGGCATGAAAAAGCAAATGCAAAAGTTATGCTGATTCTGCAAACAGTTCTAGAAAGCAGAGCAAATGCTGAGTCTTCTGGCCTGAACTTAGTGTCCTTTTTAAACATTAGTTAAACTAAATGATTCAATGAGAACCACATGTGGAGTTGCAGCCCATTCAGAAGGGCTGTGTGTGAATCAGGTTCTTTGGAAGGAGCCATTTACATTTGTTTAGTTATTTTCAAGCAGAAGTTGGCAATCTTTAATCTGTGAAATTTCCCGTAATTTATTGACACTTACACATCTTTCTTTTCTGCAGCAACACTGCTGCTTTTAATTAGCACAAATTAATCAATAGCAGAGGCCATGCTGAGTTCCATTCAAACGCAGGTGACGATTGCTAGTTGCATGCTAAACATAACAATATGTAAAACCGACAACCTGAGACGGAGCTTTCAGGAGACTTGCTCTCCAGCAGGGCAAATGTAATAGGCAGGAGAAGGCATGGCGCCAGTGGCACCATGCAACACTTTGCCATGTTCAAATAGAAGATGATTATTTTAATTACATTTTCAGCACTGGAATAATGTTTCAACTCAAAAGAAGAAGGGAGGAGCAGATTGGATCGCTCCTTCTCTCCAGCAAGTTTGGGTAACATAGTGAAGACCATCATGGAACTTTGGGGAGAATTTTCAAATGTGCCTAATTAACTTGGGCAGAGTGTTGACTTTAATGCAGTGTTACTCAATTACTTGGTGTTACTCAATTACTTTTTGTGGTGGGCTGGATTTTTTTTTTTTTAAAGGCCATTGTTTGCGAGTCAAAGGGTAGATCTACATATATTTGCATAAAATGTGCAAATTTGTGGGTGCTGTGAAGGAGCTGGTGGGGGGGAAACTGGCCATGAAGGGGCATAGAAAGAGACAAAGTGAAGTGGGCAGAACAAATGAGACTGGAGCGGGAAAGGAAACTGGTGAGGATGTGACTGGGTGAAATGGGAGTTCATTTGAGCAAACAAGGGGAGACAGATAATAATAAACAATAATAATACATTTTATTTTTATAGTGCCTCCCCCGCCAGGCAGTGTTTGGAGTGCTGCACAATCATAAAATACAATAATAAAACAGAGTCAGTTTAAAACAATTTAAAAGGGAGGACAGACTACATTGATGGGAAAACAGCAGTGGATCCTAAAAATACCTGGGAAACAAATAAGTTTTCAGGTGATTTTTAAAAGAGAAGGAGGAGGAATTGAGACAAACATCTGGAGAGAGCGAGTTCCACACTGGGTGTTTTCAAACATGATGGTGCTGAGCACCGCCACGCTTTGATCCTGGCCAGGGTGAGAGCCCTCACCCCAGGCAGAATCTAACCCCGCTGCCAAACAAACGTGCCGGCAGCCAGAGCTGGGGAGGAGTGGGGCGGGCGTGTGGACATTGTCCGCACAGCCCTGCCCTCCTCGCTGCTCAGCGCGGCGCTTTACCTGCCTGGAAAAGCTCCAGCAACCAGCCGGAGTTAGGTAGAGTGGACCATCATAGGTAGAGTGGACCCACTCTACCCTGGTCTGGGAATGGTTTTCCCGGACTGTGGCAGGGCTAACTCTGGGTTGTGCATTGGCAGGGAGCCCAGCGCAAAACCCGGAATTAATCCTGCCATGGTCTGGGACCTATTTGTTCCTGCCTACAGTAAACATCTGGCATGCGGGAACAAACGTGACCCCACCATGGGTGGCTACGCCATGGTAAAGCGTGGGCCCCTGTGGTGGCATCCTGTTTGAAAACACCCACTGAGGGACCTGCCACAGGAAAGGCCCAGTTGCCTGCTGACTTAAGGCACAAAGGTGGGATACTCAAACAGCGGGTGGTTTCTCAGTATAGATAACTATCAGGGGAGCCAGGAGTAGGTATTGAATATAGCATAGGCTTATACCAGTAAGGACCCTTGGAAAAAAACAGCAGCACAATCTTAAATTCAGTCCACCGCTCAACAGGAAGCCAATGCAGAGGAGACAGGGTGGGTGGTCCTGCTGCTCCTCTGTCCCTGTGTGCACCTCCCGCTATGGGGACTGTGGTACACCACTCAGCTTAGCTGAGCAGTGGTCTGACCAGGAGGAACATCGGGAGCAGCAGCCAAAGGAATAGTGGGTGCAGCGATGCAGCCAGGTGGGTGAGTCAGTCTGGGGAGGATATGGGGGCTGGAATTTCCTGGGGCATTCTGGAAAGATTCACATTTTCAAGCATTCAGGCACCAGATGCAGTCTGGATAAACCCATCAGGTGCCCGCTGGGGGTGACCAAAAATGTTGGTATTCCCCACAGGGAGCAAATGCACTATCCGCTGTACCCTTAGCATATACCTCATGCTCCTATCCATGTCCCACTGTACAACACTTATGGAAATCCAATCCTGTTGGGAACAGGGCCCTCAAATACAAACACACACCGGCCCTCATAAAATAAAATAAAGCATTTTAAAAAGAAACCTAAATTCAGCATTAAAAAGTAGGACAATATGTCTGGGCAAAACCCCAAGAAATACATGTCATTCAGGTCATCCAGGTGTAGCAGAATAAAAGAATTGGGACAAAAAACAAATTAATAATTGGGAAGGAACAATAAGTCACTAGGGAACACCTGCATAGACTGAATGCCAGATTGGTAGTCAGCGCAAACTAGAATAAAATTAAATGAACAAAATTAGACTTTTTAGGGAAATAGGGGGACCCTAGGGGTCTCGTCTCTGTTCATGCCAGGTATAATGGGTTAATATTGTGCTATGCTACATAGCCCTTTGTCAGCTTCAATCTTTACTTCCCTTACTATGCACAGTCAGAAGTCATCTTGGGGCAGACACAACACCGCTGTCTGCTTTAATTCCCGAATGACAACTACCTTTCGGATATACAAAGGTTATTAGTGATGGGGTGTCAATGATAACCTTTGTCACCAGCAACATCTAGGGGTACTTTGGCCAGGCACCCTAGGGAATGTGTCCTGTCTCTTAAATGAGATGTTATCTTGAATGCCACTGAATGCTGGACAGATGACTCTAAAAGAAGGGGAAGTGCTGAAAGGGACATTGGCACAGTATAGCCAATGAATATAAAAAGCAATGGCACTTACATGTAAGCCAAACATATAAAAAATAATAAAAGTTTGTGCATTTGCATTTAGCATAAGTCAAGCCGTGCTAAATACATCATCTTTTGGCAGAGGAAAATAGGAATGTCTCTGTACCAGTTCTTGGCAAAAGAAAATAGAAAACACACAATAGGATGACAGTTCTATTAATAAAGTGCATCCAAAAGTAGTACACACCTTATTGATATTGATATTGATATACTTTATTAGCTTAGCCGTAGGCCATTGCTTACAAACAACGCATTTACAATGCATACACACAAAATCGTTTTACCCTGGATAACTTCCCTCCCAACCCAAACAAATGTTTATGAAATATATGTGGGGTACACCCTATAAACAACATACATTTTTATCTGGTATCAGCTTCAATTTCCCATAGACCCACTGACAGTAGTCCTACATACATGGTCAGCAGCCAATAGCTCTTCAAAAATAGAAGCCCCTCTGGGAGGGAAGCCCGGCTTATTTTTAGCTGCGCCATGTTTATCCAACCCAGGACTTAAAATAATAGGACAACGGGACTGGGAAACCTGCCTAACTAATGGGAAAACATCATAAGATGTACAAACTTCAGGGTCTTGTCCTAAAGATGGACTATCAGCCTGGGTACTCGACAAACCCTGCACGGCTGTCGCCGCTGGGGAAGACATCACGGGACTAGCCGGGGAAAGGGCCCTAGAGGTGGAATAATCCGGTTTAAATAAAGCCGGAACTGTGGGAGAAGTGGAACCACAAGCCAGAGCTAAAAAAGAAGAGGCAAGTGGAATTTCAATTTGGGCTAGTTCTTTAATCCCACTGGCATTAGGGATGTCCCATCTAATACCTAACTTCCTCCTGAATGGGGGGGACAAATTGGGAACACCCACCCGGGGGACTGAAGTGGTGGATAGCATTGGAGGCATTAATGGAACAATTCTCTTCTTCACATAGAGGTTGCCTACATAACCCCCCTGCAACCTAAACTGATAAGCATTGGACAAAAGCCACTCTGTTATATCAGGTGAGCGAAAATAAACAACTAACCTTAAAACTCTACCCCTAGTTGGCAAGAAAAAGGAACGAACTATATAAGACGGGATAAATCGGCAACCCAAGATAACAGAAACATGATGTGAAATAAAAAACGTTGAGTCCCAAGGGGGAAAAACTCCAGATGGCAGTGGACAAACTCTAAAGATCAAAGCGTAAGTAGTGGGAACAATTGCCCGGTCCACCTTGTCCGTTGAAGGTAGAGCCCCAGAGTAGACTGATCCATACAATAGGTCTGTCTGAGATGACCGCTCCACTTTCTGGGGCTCCACCTAAGTCTTATTACTTCTTAATCCACTAACATAATCCAAAGTCCCACTCGTCTGCTGCTGGAGGGCCTGGATTTTAATAGCAATCTCCTCAACTCGTGTCATGAGTGTCCTCCATGCTTCTGGCTGTAAACAACAGCCACAAGCCTGGCCCTGGGTCTCCTGTATCTCAGGCGTACTAGATCCAAGGTTCACCACAGGACCCATAGGAATAATAGGGGCTCCCTCCCTCCCCACAGACCCACAAGAGTGGGGCTCCATCTCCTCCAACCGCGGAGGACAACAGGAGATGTAATCCCCCTGGAGTCCTAAGGCACAGACTCTGGTGGTAGTCAGCACACCAGAGGACACTCCAGAAAGTACCCCCCCCCTCCTAAGTCAACCTGAAAAAGTTGTTTCATCTCTCCCCTTAACTCCCTCTCACCAAATTCCCGGGTACCTGCACTAAAAGGAGAGGTAAAACACCCATAGCAGCGGTCAAGGGAACCTGTCCTATTTCAAGATCAACCATAGGAGGACACCGAGAATCCAGCGGCAGCCCCTCCCGCCCAGACCCAGGGGAGGATGTGACGCGAGCAAGGCATTCCATCAGCTGTTGCTGCCTTGCCCATGACCTGGTGATATCCCCCTGCTTCTTACTCTCCCTTGTCATAGTTTTCTAAAAAAAATAATTTACTAAAACCACAAAAATAGAAGGGGCAACTAAATTAAACAAAATTAAATTAAAAGACATAGAGAAATAAAAGAAATAAAGGAAGAGAGGGAGGGCTCTTCAATCCCACCCCTAAATCATAACACAGCCACCCTCAGGAGTCCAACCACTTGTCAATTGCCTTCGCCCGGCCGGCGCCTAAGGCCGTGTGCACAAGGGCGCCCTTGCGCGTGCAGCCCTTAGGCGCGCTGCCCCGCACGCGCCTCCGGCGCCACCGGGCGGCTCACTGTTCTTGACTCTCCCATCGGTGTGACTCCTCCCTGATCACAGCTGCTCCCAGTCTCCAAACAGGTGGGGTGATGACACAGATGATACTGACAGGGATCCTCTGGGGTCCGGCACAACCAAATATCTCCCTCCCACCCAGGAAGCAATGTCTACGGGCAGCGGGTCGGGAACAAAAGGGCTGGAGGGCTCCCACATCCTATTGTATCATACATGCAAAATGACAGTTATTAAATAGTTATATCTGAATGGAAGAACTCACTGTGTGGTTCTGGGTGTCTGTACATAATCTCCCCGGAATCTCACGTGTGGGTTCCCACAGGGCTCCATTCTGTCCCCTCTCCTGTTAAACATGTATATGCAGCCCTTGGGTAAGGTCGTAAGAGGACTTGGAGTGTGTTGTCATCAATACACTGATGACACCCAGCTCTACTTCACATTTTCAGCAGACTCCGGTCCTGCAGTCTTGTTGCTTACTCGATGTCTGGCAGCTGTGGAGGACTGGATGAGGGCCAGCCACCTGAAGTTGAATCCCAACAAGACGGAGGGGATGCTGATGGGGAGGGCCAAGGGAGTGGAAGCCTCCATTATTGATCAGGTGTGCCTTGTCTTGGTTCCTCAGGTTCGCAGTCTGGGGGTACTCCTCGACTTCATCACCTTGAGGCTTGATTACTGTAATGTACTCTACGTTGGGCTACCCAAGGTGATGGTCCGGAGGCTGAAGCTGGTGCAGAATACGGCGGCCCATCTCCTTATGGGTACGGGCCGCTGAGAGCACATAAAACTAGTGCTCCGTTCTTTGCACTGGCTGCCTGTCACCTTCTGGGCCTAATTCAAGGTGTTGGTGCTCACCTATAAAGCCCTACATGGACTGGGCCCCACCTACCTGTGGAACCACCTCACTCTCTGGGTTCTGGAATGGCCGCTGCGGTCAGCCAGGGGCACCTTTTTGGAGGTTCCCTGTGTTCAGCAAGGGGCCACATTGGAGAGGGCGTTCTCAGTTGCCGCACCTCAGATGTGGAACTCCCTCCAAGCGGAGGCTCGTTGGTCCAGGACCTTCCCTCCTTCAGACGTTATCGTCAATGTAAAACCTGGTTGTTCCACCAGGCGTTTGGTGAGGGAGATGGGGAGGTGAAGGGGTGGTGTTGGGGTTTGGGGGAAATGACTGTTGTTGAATTTTTAGGCCTTTATGTTGTATATTTTATTTTGTATTTTTATATTGTACACCACCCCGAGCTGCCTTGGAAGGAGGGGGTGGGATAGTAAATCTTTTAATAAATAAATATCAATAAATACTTATAAACCTAGTTATTGGCTAAGGGAAGTAGGGAATCACTGTACCGGCAAGAGGATTTCAAGGTACACTAACATTGTCCTGACAATAGAATCAATGTTTGTATTGTGCTGTCCCAAGACAGACATTATGTAAGGTTCCGGAATAAAGGTAGGCTGGCTTTGGTCAGCTCAAATGCCCACTAAGGGTTGCCAAATAGCCTGTCTCTACCTTGAGGTGGGCTGACTTTGGTTAGTTCAAATGCCCACTAAGGGTTGCCAAATGGCTTTGGCCAGCTCAAATGGTGTGGAGGGGAACCCCTGGTGTGAGCAGGGGTGACCCTCCAGGGGTGAGGGGTTGCCCGTCTGTGGCAGAGGCAGGTAGGGGGCGCTGGGGGTGGGGTCCCTCTTGCTGGCGTGTCGGGGTAGGCTATGGAGATTGGGTGTCTAACAGGGCTCTATTGGGAGGGGAGGGGTTCTGCAGCTATCGGGGTTGTTACGGGTCGGGGGAGATATGGTCCAAAGGGGAGGGGTCTTCCATCAGTGAGGGGGAGCAGTGCCTTGTGCCCATTCCCCTCTCACACACCCCCCCACGGCTAGGTTGTGGGTCGAGGCCCAGGAGACCCTGGGCCTTGGTTTGGTACTGCTGAACACGAGGTTGGTTGTCAATAAATCATCTACCATCCGGGAGTTAATCCCAGAGTGGGACGCTGACCTCATGTGTATTACAGAGACCTGGCTGGACAATGAATCGGTCCCTATCTTGGCCAATCTTGTTCCGGCTGGGTTCTCTGTGCAGCATCAACCTCGGCTGGAGGGAGGCGGGGGCGGTGTAGCCATTGTTATCAAGGATGCATTGTGTTTTAGGAGGTATCCATTGCAGGCTCCACCAGCTGTTGAGTGCCTCCATCTTGTGTTTGATTTGGCTGGGGACAGATTAGGGGTGCTGCTGGTGTACCATGCACCCAATTGCCCAGCGGTATCCCTACATGCTCTTGCTGATCTGGTGTCGGATGTGATCCTCCGGACCCCTAGATTAGTGGTCCTGGGTGATTTTAAACATCCACACTGACACCGATCTTGGAGAAGCAAGGCATGAGTTCATGGCCTCCATGACAACCATGGGCCTGTCCCAAATCATCTGTGGCCCCACACAAGGAGGGACATACACTAGATTTGGTTTTTTGCACCGGCCTTCAGGCGGGGGGGTTCAGTTAGTAGAAGTCAGGGGGGTAGAGCCTTTGTCATGGTCTGCCCATTACCTCCTTAAGGCATACATCCTGACACATGTCAGCCCCTGAAAGGGTGCAGGACCTATTACATCAGTCCACCCCTGAAGACCTATGGAACCGGATCAGTTCCGGAATGCTCTGGGGGAGTTTCCCCTGGACCTTGACACCCACTCTGACAATGATCTCGTAGCCTTCTGGAACACCTTGTTGGCTGAGACCATTGACAGAGTGGCTCCCAGGCATCCGCTGCCCTCCCGAGTCTCCCGCAGGTCTCCTTGGTTTACTGAGGGCCTGCGGTGTTTGAAGCGGGAGAGCAGGCGGTTAGAGTGACGGTGGCGCTGGACTTGCGACCAGTATGATCGATCGCAGCATAGGAGCAGTTTAAAGGCCTATGCTGTGGTGGTGCAGGCAGCAAAGAAGCAGTTCTTTGCTGCCCTTATTGCATCTGCAAAGTCACGTCCAGTGGAGCTTTTCCAGGTGGTGAAAGGCTTGGTCAGTTCTGCCTGCCTCCACTTGGGCCTCGAGCAATCCAGTTACCGCTGTGACTGGTTTATCAAGTACTTTGTAGATAAGATTGCTCGCATTCGCCATGATTTTGGTACCACAGTTATTGCAGAGGATCATCTTGGGGCTATGGATGCCCCGTCCTGTCCTGTTTTGTGGGATCGGTTTCAGATGGTGGCGCCTGCCGATGTGGAGTCCTTGTTGGGATCTGTCTGTGCCACTATTTGTGAGCAAGATCCATGCCCATCCTGGCTGGTGAAAGCCAGCCAGGAGACATTACGGATGTTGCTGGCTGGGGTAGTTAGTGCCTCCCTTCGGGAGGGCAGGGTGCCTGACTGCCTGAAGGAGGCTGTGGTTAGGCCCCTGCTCGAGAAACCATCTCTTGATGATGATGCTCCTGCCAGTTATTGGCCAGTCTCTAACCTCCCCTTTTTAGGCAAGGTTATTGAATGAGCAGTAGCACGGCAGCTCCAGGAACATCTGGACCGATCCCTCCCAGTCTGGGTTTTGGCCTGACCTTGGTGGCCTTGGTTGACGATCTCCGTCTGGCATTGGACCAGGGTCGTCAGACCTTACTGGTCCTGCTAGACCTTTCAGCTGCATTTGACACTGTCGATCATGAGGTGTTGGTGACTCGCCTGTGGAACCGTGCCAGAATTGGTGGAACGGTCTTGGACTGGTTTCGTTCATTCCTGGCCGGGAGAACTCACGGGGTGGTCTTGGGGGAGTGTACATCTTCCCCCCGGGACCTCACATGTGAAGTCCCGCAGGGTGCCATTCTGTTCCCCCTCTTGTTTAACATCTATATGCAGCCATTAGGTGAGATCATGAGAGGGTTTCAGGGCATGCAGTGTCATCAGTATGCTGATGACACTCAGCTCCTTTTCCATCGACCCAGGTAATGCAGTCTCCCTATTTTCTCACTGTCTGTCAGCTGTGGGGGATTGGATGAGGTTGAGCCATCTGCAATTGAATCCTGACAAGATGGAGGTGATGTTGGTGGGCGAGGGCTTGGGGTGCCTAGGGGTCATTGAATCTTGTCTTGTTGGGGGTGTTCGCCCTCCCATGGTCTCTCAAGTGCGGAGTCCGGGTGTGCTCCTCGATTCACTTCTCAGCCTGGAATCTCAGGTTGTGGCTGTGGCAGGGAGTGCATTTCGACAGTTACATCTTGTCCGGCATCTTCGGCCGTAGAGGTGGGACCCCGGGCCCATTACCGGCTACCGGATTTACCGGTTACCGGTTCTCTAAAAACCGGATTCCCGGATTAAATCCGGTATACCGGTACCGGTTTTATTTCATTGATTTCAATGGGGCGCTGTGTCCCCATTGAAATCAATGAAATAAATTAATT